>OW386547.1:33193317-33306744 GCA_936435175.1 Glyphotaelius pellucidus
GGCGGTAACACGCTTTTGTGGCTTTTCGTCGATTTAAGCGCTTAATGTCCGTATATCAGTACCATGCCATTGTTATCATGCCATTATCATGCCATTTTGACGATTTTAGCCCTAAATGGGCAGTATTTCACGCATTTTGTGGCTTTTTGTCGATTTGAGCGCTTAATGGCCGTATATCATTTATTTGCGGCTTAATTTTGATTTAGATAAATAGTAGATTAATGCCATTTTGACGATTTAAGCCCTTAATGGCCGTATTTCACGGATTTGTTGCTTTTATCGATTTTAGCGCTAAATGGCCGTATATCAGTTTTTTGCTGCTTTATGTCAATTTTAGCGCTAAATAGAAGATAAATGCCCTTTTAACGACGAGCGACCAGATTTTCTCGTTG
Organism: Glyphotaelius pellucidus; assembly: GCA_936435175.1. Taxonomy (NCBI): domain Eukaryota; kingdom Metazoa; phylum Arthropoda; class Insecta; order Trichoptera; family Limnephilidae; genus Glyphotaelius; species Glyphotaelius pellucidus. The sequence continues at coordinate 33,193,710 of OW386547.1, forward strand.
CGTATGCTCACTGAGAAGTTTCTTGCAAAAAACCAGAAACTCTTCTGTGCCTTTGTAGATTTACAAAAAGCATACGACCGAGTTGACAGGAAAAAGCTGTGGAAGGTGTTTTCCAAGTACGGAGTGAATAAGAATCTCATACAAGCAATTGCGTCTCTGTATGAGGGAAGCGTTGCATGTATTAGGGTGAACGGTGATTTTACGGGGTGGTTTGACATCACAAAAGGTGTTAAGCAAGGATGCGTAATGTCACCGTGGTTATTCAATCTATACATGGATAATTGTATGCAAGAGTTGAAAGAGATGGGATTGGGCGCGAAATTGAGTGATCTAGAAGTATGTTGCCTGTTGTATGCTGATGATGCAGTGCTGCTTTCTAACAGTATGGAAGATCTACAGTCGCTCGTGTCTAGGATGAACGAAGTATGTATGAAGAATGAGTTAATGATGAATGTAAGTAAGTCTAAAGTAATGGTATTTGAAAGAGAGAGTACGAAAACAATGTGCAACATAGTTGTGAACGACGAATACTTGGAGCAGGTGGATGAGTTTGTGTATTTGGGAAGTATGTTTACGAGAGATGGGAAGACTGATAGAGATATCGAAAGAAGGGTAAATGCCGGTAACTCCATTAATGGAGGTCTGAACGCCGTTGGCAGCAACAAAAAATTGTCAAAAGAAGCGAAGCTAGCCGTCCATAATGGAGTGCTGGTACCTACCCTGATGTATGGCAGTGAGGCATGGAACTGGCAGAGAAAGGATGAAAGTAGACTGAATGCTGTAGAAATGAGATCCCTGAGACGTATGTGTGGTAAAACCATGTATGATCGTGTGAGAAATGTGGAGATCCGCAAAGAATGCAAGGCTGATGTAAGCGTAATGAATAAGATTAAGAAAGGGACGCTCAGATGGTTTGGGCATGTAGAGCGAATGAATGAGGAAAGGAGTGTAAGGAGAATATATGACGCAAATGTGAATGGTAGACGAAGTCGGGGACGCCCGAGGAAGACATGGCACGACCAAGTGAATCAGATACTTGAGTCGGGCGATGTCAAGAGTCAGAATAACAGAAGAGCATGTATGAGACGATGTATGAATGTGAACGAAGCAAGGAGTGTGTGCCAAGATCGAGTTGTTTGGCGGTCCGTCCTCTCTGCCTACCCCTGCGGGGAAACGGCGTGATGGTTAGTTAGTTAGTTAGTTATGTCGATTTTAGCGCTAAATAGAAGATAAATGCCCTTTTGACGATTTTAGCCCTAATTGGCCTTGTTTCTCTGTTTTGTGGCTTTTTGTCGAGTAGCGCTAAATGGCCGTTGATCAGTGCCATGCCATTGTTATCGTGCCATTATCATGCCATTTTGACGATTTCAGCCCTAAATGGCAGTATTTCACGCATATGTGGCTTTTCGTCGATTTTTGCGCTCAATGGCCGTATATCAGTTATTTGCGGCTTAATTTTGATTTTAGCGCTAAAAAGAAGATAAATGCCATTTTGACGATTTTAGCCCTAAATGGCCGTATTTCACGGTTTTGTCGCTTTTTGGCGATTTTAGCGCTAAATGGAAGAATAATGCAATTTTGACGTTTTAAGCGCTTAATTGGCCTTTTCACCGTTTTGAGGCTTATTGATGATTTAAGCCCTAAATGGCAGTATTTCTCGGTTGTGTGGCTTTTTGTCGATTTTAGCGCTAAATGGCCGTATATCAGTTATTTGCGGCTTTATATCGATTTTAGCGGTAAAATGAAGATAAATGCCATTTTGACGATTTTAGCCCTTAATGGCCGTTTTTCACGGTTTTGTGGCTTTTTATCAATTTTAGTGCTTAATGGCCGTATATCAGTTATTTGCGGCTTTATGCCGATTTTAGTGCTTAATAGAAGATAATTGCCCTTTTTACGATTTTAGCACTAATTGGCCTTATTTCTCGGTTTTGTGGCTTTTTGGCGATTTTAGCGCTAAATGGAAGAATAATGCAGCTAAGACGTTTTAAGCGCTTAATTGGCCTTTTTCATCGTTTTGGGGCTTATTGACGATTAAAGCCCTTAATGGCCTTATTTCACGGTTTTGTGGCTTTTTCTCGATTTTAGCGCTAAATGGCCGTATATCAGTTATTTGCGGCTTTATATCGATTTTAGCGGTAAATAGAAGATAAATGCCATTTTGACGATTTTAGCCCTAAATGGCAGTATTTCACGCTTTTGTGGGTTTTTGTCGATTTTAGCGCTAAATGGCCGTATATCAGTTATTTGCGGCTTCATTTTGATTTTAGCGCTAAATAGAAGATAAATCCCATTTTGACGATTTAAGCCCTAAATGGCGGTATTTAACGGTTTTGCGGCTTTTTATCGATTTTAGCGCTAAATGGCCGTATATCAGTTATTTGCTGCTTTATGTCGATTTTAGCGCTAAATAGAAGATAAATGCCCTTTTGACGATTTTAGCCCTAATTGGCCTTGTTTCTCGGTTTTGTGGCTTTTTGTCGACGAAGCGCTAAATGGCCGTATATCAGAGCCATGCCATTGTGATTGTGCCATTATCATGCCATTTTGACGATTTTGCCCTAAATGGCAGTATTTCACGCATTGGAGGCTTTTAATCTATTTTAGCGCTTAATGGCCGTATATCAGTTATTTGCGGCTTTATATCGATTTTAGCGGTATTAAGAAGATAAATGCCATTTTGACGATTTTAGCCCTAAATGGCCGTATTTCACGGTTTTGGGGCTTTTAATCGATTTTAGCGCTTAATGGCTTTATATATTTTGCGGTTTTTATCGATTTTAGCGCTAAAAAGAAGATAAATGCCCTTTTGACGATTTTAGCACTAAATGGCCGTATTTAACGGTTTTGTGGCTTTTTGTCGACATTTGCGCTAAATGGGATATATGGGATAACTGCCATTTAGGAGTAAAATCGTCAAAATGGCATAATTATGGCATGATAACAATGGCATACACTGATATACTGCCATATAGCACTTAAATCGACAAAAAGCCACAAAACCGTGAAATACGGCCATTAGGGCTTTAATCGTCAATAAGCCTCAAAACGGTGAAAAATGCCAATTAAGCGCTTAAAACGTCAAAATTGCATTCTTCTTCCATTAAGCGCTAAAATCGCCAAAAAGCCACAAAACCGAGAAAAAAGGCCAATTAGGGCTTAAATCGTCAAAATGGCATTTATCATCTATTTAGCGCTTAAATCTAAGGCGCATTAAGGCGCAAATAACTGATATACGGCCATTTAGCCCAAAAAATCGACGAAAAGCCACAAAACCGTGAAATACGGCCATTTAGGGCTTAAATCGTCAATAAGCCTCAAAACGGTGAAAAAGGCCAATTAAGCGCTTAAAACGTCAAAATTGTATTATTCTTCCATTAAGCGCTAAAATCGCCAAAAAGCCACAATACCGAGAAAAAAGGCCAATTAGGGCTTAAATCGTCAAAATGGCATTTATTTTCTATTTAGCGCTAAAATCGACATTAAGCCGCAAATATCTGATATACGGCCATTTAGCGCTTAAATCGTCAAAAAGGCATTTATCTTCTATTTAGCCCCTAAACCGACATTAAGCGGCAAATAACTGATGTACGGCCATTTAGCGCTTAAATCGACAAAAAGCCACAAAACCGTGAAATTCGACCATTTAGGGCTTTAATTGTCAATAAACATCAAAAATGTGAAAAAGGCCAATAAAGCGCTTAAAACGTCAAAATTGCACTTATCTTCCATTTAGCGCTTAAATCGACAAAAAGCCACAAAACCGAGAAATAAGGCCATTTAGGGCTTTAATTGTCAATAAACCTCAAAAATGTGAAAAAGGCCAATAAAGCGCTTAAAACGTCAAAATGACACTTATTTTCTATTTAGCGCTAAAATCGACATTAAGCCGCAAATAACTGATATTGTTGCAAGTTGTAATCTACTGATTTAAAAAAAGAAATATAACACTTTTATTAACTGTTTTTATTTTAAGCTGTTTGTATTCTTACATCTTCAGGTCTTGTTTATAGGAATACAATTTTTTTTCTTTTCTGCAACATTAATTTGGTTTTAATAGGGTTGTGTTATAATGTTGTCTGTGTCTTATGTGATGTCAACGATATTCTTAATTCTTGCTGAAGATATCTCATAAAAGAAATTTTCATGACGATTTTTTTTATATTACAGTATTTTCATATACAATTTTAACTCAGAATTTTCTAAACATTCATATTGTTTTGCCTTTGGTTTTATTAAATTTTTTTATTTACAAAGGTATTTTCCCGCTTTTATGACCGGTTTATTTGATTAATTAATTTAAATTTAAATAAGATTAATTCTTGGGCTTTTGAATGCCATCTATGAACAATCAATTAAATGAGTTATATCTATACTAATATTATAAAGAGGAAGGATTTGATGATTTGTTTGTTTGTTTGTTTATTTGTTTGCATCGAATAGGCTCCGAAACTACTGAACCGATTTGAAAAATTCTTTCACTGTTAGGAAGCTACACTATTCCCGGGTAACATAAACTATATTATATTTAAAAAAAATTAGGGATCCTTACTAAAACTTCAATAACCCAAGGTGTAAAAAAATTGCCTAAAATATTCTTTACATCGCGTGCGCTGCGAAAACTTTTGATGATAGAACATATTATTATCTACAAAAAATGTCGCTACAGCATATGTCTTACTATTACAGTTATGCCACAAAAAGTGTTCTTTTATTTTTAAAATATAGTTGAAATGCTGCCGCTAGAAAAGACTCTTTATTTGTATCTTGGTATTAATCCTTATCAAAATAAATTATTTTATATTCAAGACTGCTTTTATGCCTTAATATAACTTTTTAAATTATTCAATTCGGACATTCCATTTAAAAGACATCACGAGTTTAAAAATGTAAGTGTTATACGATGTACTGGGGTACAAGCCGTACGGGAGGACACAAACAAACAATCAAATCTTTCCTCTTTATAATATAAGTAAGTATAGATATATTAGCGACAGGGAGGAAAGGCAGGAGGGGGAAGGGAACGGGGGAGGTGGGGTACGGGGAACGTGGAAGGGGAAGGGGTCTCGGGAGGTAAACGGGTTTCACACGGGAAAGGACATTCAGGGAGAATCAAATTATTTCTTTGCATTGCAACGCGTGCTTTGTGCTTTAAGTTTTAGCTTTAAACTTTGAATTTTAAGATTTGAGCTTACATTTTTTAGCTTGAAACTTTGATCTTTTGCTTTAAGCGTTAAGCTTTATGCGTTGAGCTTTAAGCTTTGAACTTTGTGATGTAATGAAGAAATCATCAGTGCTGCGTTGGTCACGTGGGTTCTATGTTTTCTTTTAAAGGGTCAAAGACGTGATTGCGTTATATTTGAATATTCATAGGTGTCGCCCTAACAGACGAAGAGAAAAACTTTGGAACGTTTCGAGTGGGAATCAGTATACTATCGACACCTGTCATTTAAATTTGAAGCTTGCAATGTAGACTGCTTAGAACAAAAGAAGAGTTATTAGACGATAGAGATAGAATATAGAAGTACGCCCATTAGGGGGGGGGGGTAACGCCAGTAACAGACTCGAGGACCGGAACAAAGGAATTTCGGACTTTGGACTGGGCAATAAAATGTATAATTGATGATCCTGATGTTCTCACGAAGTATGGGGAGCGATGAACTTTAGATAAACAACCAGTACATTGCGGCCAGTGACTCGATTTTGTATGTAAACACTGAATACATTACGGAATTGACAACCATTGAAAACGAGTGGAAATGTTAACTTTAAATATGAAAAAAATGCAAACTTACGTAAATAAAAAAATTATATAATTAGAAATGAGGGTAGGGAACACAAAAAAAAGTTATGACGGAAGAATATCACTGAATTAGTGTTTATATAAAATTACAAATGATTTCATTGATAGTACGGTATTACTTGGATTGATAAGCTTCCGAATTCCACTTCGTAATACTAGAAATCAGGATTTATATTAGTGCAGGAGTCTTGGGACTAACTACCATATGTATTCCTCATTGCCCAGAATACTAATGGAGGGAAACGATTATACCAAGTCGGTGGACATCTTCAATTTATCGTTGAATAAATATAGATTATGTTATTAAGGCAGTTCGGTTATGTGCAATAAATATGAAATAATAACCTTGCACTATTTGTAAAAGCCCAGAAAGGGGGCGTTTAGTAACAAATAAATGACTTTATTCCGAGAGAACTTCAGACAAAAGCACATTGTGCGTGGTGACTAACAGTCGCTGATCTGAAGAAAATGAACAAATTGAACGAGACAAATTCAATTCAACTTTATTCAAAATAAAGTTCTATTAAAATCAATATATCGATGCTCGGAGGAGGGTCTAGGACCTAGCATCTCGGAAACATTTAGAGAGGAAAAAAAAGGGATTGACAACCTACATCTGGGGCCAAGGGGTCATATGTCACGTAGCAGCTTATTAGCGAGAGAAAAAAAGGGTATTTTGCGCAACATTAGACTAGGAAAATACAGTGGGCCAGAGGAACGATCACGTTGAAATGAGCTTAGATGAATGGTTGTCGAGCTCTTGCACTTTATTGTGTTATAATAACAACTTTTCTGACATGGTTTTTGGGTAATTAGGAGATTTTATTGCTTTAAAAGGTGATCAAAAATTACGTGTGGCTTATGGATTATTTACTTTGAGAAAAAACAATTAAAACTAACGGCCGAGACATAAAACATGATTAATTGCTTGGACTTATTTAATTTTCGAAATGTAAATAACGATTAGACGAAATTGATGGCTTTTCCTGCAAGAATGAGATGCATTTTAGGCGGGCCTCCGAGAAAACAAAAAAATTGACGGATATTCGAGGGTCGGACTTTGGTAGTGAGCAAAAGAAAAACGGAGATTTATATATAAAATTCGAGTAGCTGGTAAGATAGATTTTATGTTGAAAGGCTTGGTGGGAAAACATGTGTAGAGAAAACAAAATTGCGAGTGTTAAAAGCGAAATTGCGCAATCAGGGGTGTCATCAGAGCATTGCGAGGAAAATACCATCTCGGATCAGGCTTTGACTAATCATAAAGTTATAAAGAAAAGAAGAATACCCTGGGAAGGAGAGAGCAGACAAAGATAGTAATAAGGAAACTTTGGGGAACAGAAAATTGTGAAGATTGGGTGGAAAAATAGAAGAAGTAGGGGTAAATGACAAAAAAAAGCGTAAATACGGTCTAGAAATGTAATGGATATACATTCAAGGAGAACGTAGGTGCCCAGAGAAAGAGATAATTATAGAAATCCCATAATCAAGTCGGAAAAGTAGCGGTATCTGCGTTTTGCAAACGCCTGTTCAAATTCAAGATCTAGATTCAGTACGTCACGGACGGACACTTTCCAAATTGAAGGAAAACGGAAAAAAAAACTGTCTCATATGAATAATAATTTTGTATTCTGAAACAAAGGGAAGAAGTGGGCGATCTATAGTACAATCTCTAAGTTCGGATCTGGTAACTAGCTTAGGAAGAGAGCGTCCGATGGGTTGTGGCTAATTATTGATTTAGCATTGTAGTGAATTGAATGTTCCGATTCTCGAGTTGATATAGCTTATTATCTCAGATCATTAAAATTGCGATTAAGCTCTTTTGGAGCTGAGGGACCTATTTAAAGCCTTGCAGGAGCTGTTTAGTCAGTCGGTTTTCGAGTGCGGGGAAAATCCTGAAGTGTCCTAGTGTGTCGCGAGAATTGTCTTTGTTAGTATTTTTTGAGTTTATCAGTTAATTTTCCAGGACTTAGAAAATATCTGAAAAGATACTTATTAATAACTTCAGTGTCTTCAGGACTTAGAAAATTTCTGAAAAGATAATAATAAATTCAGTGCCTTCAGGACTTAGAAAAATTTCAAGGAAGTGCTTCATTTACTTTGAAATATCTCTATCTTAAAGCGGTGAAATTCTATAAAATTTTTAATTTAAATTCAGTGAATAAATAAATTTAGATCTAAAACTTAGCGAAAAAAAAAAAATTTTAAAATAAAAATTTACTTTCTTTATCAATCCGGTTTAAACAATGGTGGTTTATTGTAGTAACTTATCCGTGTTAAATCCAGTGCTAAATAACAACATCGTTAAATTCAATTTATCAAGTTAACCGTTATTGGAATAATTTATATATTACTATATTAATATACGGCACCTTAGATAACGTAATCGACTATACTTTTATCGGGTTTTAAATATTATACATCAGAGGTGTTTATAAAAGTTATTAAAAATTTTGAAATGTTTTAAGTAATAATAAATAATAAAATTCGAATGATCAAGTTAATCAAGTTTGATATAGTTTAAAGAAAAAAGAACCAAATATAATAACGTCGTCAGAAATAATATCATAAAATAAATTGTGGCGTGAAGTGTTTATATGAGTTATTAAAAACTTTGAAATGTTTAAAGTAATAATAAATAATAAAAATTGGACGATCAAATTAATCACGTTTAACATAGCTTAAAATAATAACTTCGTCAGATATAATAAATTCAGTTAAATAATTTAATAATTATAAATAAATGTAAGATTGAATGACCAAATTAATCACGTTTTGAGATAGGTAAAACCTTGTATCGTCCGAAGTAATGAGAAATTGTTGTTTTAGTAATGAAGATTTCAGGTTGGATTCCGATTTTTCAAAGAGCAGTGTATACCCTGCTGAACTTTGAATAGCAAGAAAAAAAAAACGTGAGTCAGTTTTCCTTTAAAATTTTCCAGGAGCATGGTCAGCGAGAGACGGGAAGCAGGGTGGTGCCAACTCGATTTTCGGAGCTCGACTCTGGATAAAACAGCCTACTTGTTTGTGTGTATATGTGACCGTATTTATGAACTAATATCTATGTATATCTAATATTATTAAACTTAATTTTACAGGAGAAAATGGTATAATCAAGATGTAGTTTACTATCAACTTAGGTCGCGTATAGAAAGCCGTGCTCGTGTATATTTTAGCGTGTGTGGGGGAATAAATAAATGAAATCAGGTCGCTCGGGAACCACCGAACAGATAATTAAACTACTTATCTATAATGTTCGTATGTTGAACCAAAATCAAGTAGCTTAGGTATTTTTAGAAGGTATATAAAATACCTAACTATAGCAATCATATGTTGAATGGGGATAAAAACAAACGATTAACTATGTCACTGGGTTAACTCTAATGACAGGGTCGTGTTTACGTAACTGAGAGTATGTACCTGTTGGAATAAAAACGCTTACCGATGTTTATCCGCTAGGTTAGTAGGCCAACGGGTTATATAAACAAACAATTAACTATGTCACTGGGTCAACTATAAATACAAGGTCGTATTACATAACTGGGAAGTACCTGTTGCTCAGTGGGTCAGTGGTTCGTGAGCCATTGCATATAACAGATACTCTTATTGAACAAAAGTTGTTTAGGTATCGAAGGTGGTGACGTTTTATCAATGATATTTTAACATTGTTTATGTTTGGATTATTTAAAGAAGGGCGGTTATTCATTATATTAGACAATGAATGTGACAAGTGTCAGGGACGACCAAATGTAGGGTCGGTCGATTAATGTAGTCAATCAATTGAATGATTGATTAATTCTTTTATGTACCCAACTAAATTACATTCAAAACTTTATAAAAAAAAAAAAAAAACATGGTGTTAGTTTTCAAGCATATTCTATACTTAACTATTAGACGGTTGAAAAATCACGGAAAAGCAACTTTGTCGAAGAAAATTTTAAATCTTTGGGGTAATTGCAAGTCGAGTCAAACATGGGAGTTGACCTTTCATGATAAGGGTCTCAAAAGAAAAATGAAACAGAGTTAATGAACTCTAAAATAAAATCATTAAAACAAAACAAATCAATCCTGGAGTTCGGTAGCTCTCCAAAATCAAACTACCAGTATAAGATCTTAATTTATTGGTTATTTATTGTTATACTCCAATATTATTAAGTATATATCTGATCATTGGCTGGAAACTCACAACTTCCTTCACGAAATTCAGGTCCCCAATGCGGTGTACATAATGTCGCATTGTGGATTATAAACCTCACCCAAAGTATGTTTACATATATATCTTTCTATGTACTGTCCATTGAATAGTGCAAATTCGTTTTAAAGCTAAACGTCTAAGGCCTGGGAGGTCGTGTTGCACCTTTTCTGGACGTGATAAAAGGCCTAGAAAACCTCGTTATCACAAAAACACCGTGAGTATATGATTGTACAGAGGACGAAACCGGTTCGCCTTCAGTAAAAATTAAATCCAAGGAGGGGTCGGAATCTGGGGGTCATCGGGCTCCTGGTGAGACTTGAAAGTACCGCACGAGGGCGAGGAGTCACTAAAACGCGATAACTGTAGGTATCAATTAGTGATAGTGCCTGCGACATGTGGGATGTTCTTGTTGAACTGGGATCACCTGGTGTACTTGTTGGAGGAAACGGAGCCAGATTATGCCAGAAAAGGGTTTGTTCCTGACTCGTCCACTGTACAATAACAAGGGTACTAACCAACTAAATCATGATTGTATTTTATAACCTTACAGCTTATAAACTTGGAGCAGAAGGATGTGGATTAAATGATCGGAGTAAACATTGTATTAACCATCACTAACTGATTCATTGTCTTGTATAAGAGTTTTGAAATTGATTGACATTTGGGGTTCTGGCAGGTAATATGTAGGCCATACAAAATGGGTAGGGACTCCATATTGGGGTTTAGGTCATTCAATCGCGTTTGGAAAAGGAAAATAAAAATAAATTAGTTTCGTAATTAAATAATCAATTCAGTCTCTAAAACGAACAATAAAATAATTAGATTTCTATATCATGAAACAAAAATCAATCACAACGTATGATGAAGTCTACTTATAAAAATTTATACGTGTAATTTTATGTTCATGTCATAAAAGACGTATACAAAGTCAAGTACACATTTTATTCAAATGTAAAGTACTGGGGGATTAAAAAGGAGCATCCTATAGTTATAGGAGGGGTCAGGAGAAAATTTCATGAAGGCTTATGTGGATTAGGGGAGGAATTTTCCATCCCCATACTCCGCATATAGAAAGCCTTTAAAAGAGTAAATTATTTGATCACAGTCAGAAGAAGGGTTTAGGAAAGCTCCAACTCTTTAGCTATCAAGCATGAAAGAGGGGAAAAGCGAGAATATCACAACTTTAAGCTTTAATATTGAATTTTGAGCTTTTAGCTTTGCGCTTTGAGCTTTAAGCTTTAATATTGAATTAAGAGCTTTGAGCTTTGCACTTTGAGCTTTAAGCTTTGAACATTAATCTTTTATATTGTATTTTGAGCTTTGAGCTTAGTGCTTCAGTTTTGAGCTTTGTACTTTAAGTTTTAACGTTGAGCTTTAAGTTTTGAGCATTGAGCTCTAACCTTTAAACTTTGAGCTTTGAACTTAAGTTAAGAGCTTCGATATTAGGCTTAAACCTTTCGGATATATTATATTATATTTCTATTTATATTATATTATATATTATATTTCGGATAGCCTTAATTTTTGAGCTTTATGCTTTAAACTTTTTACTTAAAGCTTTGATTTGAGTTTTTGCTTTAAGCTTTAGTGTTGAGCTTTGTGCTTTGAGTTTTAAGCTTTAAACGTTATGCATTGAGCTTTAACCCTTAAGCTTCAAGCTCTGAACTTAAGTTTAGAGCTTTGATATTGAGCTTTATCTTCGACCTTTATATATAGAACTTTTTTGCTTTAAGCATGAGCTTTAAGCTTTGACCTTTACGTTTGAGCTTTATGCTTTGGGCTTTAAGCTTTCAGAAAATCATAAGGCTTCATCTTAAAAGCTTAAAGCTGAATGCTTAAAGCTTAAATCTCAAAGCTAAAATGGTGGACGATTTAGGCGCTAAATGGCAGTAATTCACCATTTTGACGATTAAGTCGCTAAATGGATGTTTTTCACCATTTCGACTATTTAGTCGCTAAATGGATGTTTTTCACTATTTTGAGGTGTTTGATGATTTTAGCGCTAAATGGCAAATTATAACCGATTTGACGTTTTAGGCGCATAAAGACAGATTTTACCGATTTAAGGTTTTTTTGAAGAATTTAGCGCTAAATGGTCGTAAATAACCATTTTGACGTTTAAGGCTCTAAAAAGCAGTTAATCACTTTTTGAGGTTTTTTGACGAGTTTAGCGCTTAATGACCTTTTATGACCATATTGACGCAATGGTACCATAGACATTTTTCACAATTTGAAGTTTTTGACGACTGCAGTGCTAAATGGTTGTTAATTACCATTTTGACGATTTAGGCGCTAAATGGCAGTTTTGACGTTGTAGGTTCTAAACAGAGGTTTATCTGTATTTGAATTTTTTTGGCGACTTCAGCGCTTAATGACCCTTAATAACTATTTTGACGCTATGGACATTTTTCGCAATTTGACGTTTTTGACAACTGCAGTGCTAAATGGCTCTAAATTGCCATTTCAACGATTTGACGATTTAGTCGCAAAATGGATATTTTTCACTATTTTGAGGTTTTTGATGATTTTAGCGCTAAATGGCTAATTATAACCAATTCTACGTTTTAGACGCATAAAGACAGTTTTTACCGATTTCAGGTTTTTTTGACGATTTTAGCGCTAAATGGCCGTTTATAACCATTTTGACGTTTTAGGCTTTAAATAGCAGTTTATCTTTATTTGAACTTTTTGACAAATTAAACACTTAATGACCTTTAATTACCATTTTGACGCAATGTGCCATGGACATTTTTAACAATTTGATGTCTTTGACGACTGCAGTGCTTTATGGTTGTAAATTACCATTTTGGCGATTTAGGCGCTATATGGCAGTTTTTCACTATTTTGTGCAATTAGTCGATAAACGTATGTTTTTCACCATTTTGACGATTTAGGCGCTAAATGGCTGTTTTTCACCATTTTGACGAATTAGTCGCTAAACGGATGTATATCACTATTTAGAGGTGTTTGATGATTTTAGCGCTAAATGGCAAATTTTAACCAATTTGACGTTTTAGGCGCATAAAGACAGTTTTTACCGATTAAAGATTATTTCGGCAATTTTAGCGCTAAATGGCCGTAAATAACCATTATGACATTATCGGCTTTAAATAACAGTTACCCTCTATTTGAAGTTTTTTGACGACTAATGCGCTTAATGACCTTTTATAACCATTTGACGCTATGATGCTATGTACATTTTTCCCAATTTGACGATTTGACGACTGCAGTGCTAAATGGCTCTTAATTACTATTTCGACGTTTTAGGCAATTTATCTAACCGTGATGAGCATGTACTCTCATTTCTAGACACTGTTTAATATGACCAAAATCTTTTATCTTAAATTTATTGACAAGTTCAGTCTTTAACTGTTCATAATAGTTTTCTGAATTATAAAATACAAAGAAATCATCCAAAAATAATGCAACAAATATTTTAACATCATTATTACTTTTTGTAAATAAACAAGGTTCATATTTGGATTTTTTGTAACCTAAATTCAATAAACATTCTTCTGCTCTAAAATACCAAGTTCTAAATATTAGTCTACCTTAAATATAAACGCTTTCACCGTCACTTTTATATTTCTTTTTAAGCACACACAATTTATTTATTTTAACACTGTGCTGTCCTTTGTCCTGTCCACTAGCTCCAGATGAATTATTTTCAATTTGCCCGCATAAATCAGTGTGAACCAATTCCAGCGTTTCTTGACTTCTGCCAGTACTCGGAAGGAAAGGCAGCCTTGCCTGTTTGCCCTCACAGCATCCTGTACAGCTGGATTTATCATTTTCACCATTTTTTTCTTGAAATGTCACACCTTTAATTGCTCCATTCTTCATCTTGCTTAGGTCATTAACATTCATGTGACCTGGTCGCCTGTGCCGCGTTGTTGATGTCGAAGTTTTTACTGTCGCCGCCAAAAGATGCTGAGATTTCACGACGTTCAATTTGTAAACTGCATTTTCTAAATTTGCTTCACCAATACAGACATTTCTTGAGTTATAAATAGAACATCCTCGTTCAAACTTGTTATCTGTGAATTGTACGGCAGACAAAGGTTATGTCATGTTGACAGATCAAATTATTTTGCAAGTTTTTCAAGAATAATAAAGTATGCGTGGTAGCAAATCGTGTTGGAAATATGTATATTACGGATGTTCGTTATAAATATAAAAATTGCTTTACAAATGTAACAACAGTTAAATCAAGTTTGAGTGAATGGCATGAGAAACTTGTACACCAGAATATAAAGCAGGTGAAAAACGTGTTAGATAGCAAAAATATTAAAGTCTCGAGTAATTCTCTTCAGAATTGTCAAGGCTGCTTACAGGGTAAATCACACCGGCTGCCCTTTATGAACAGCAAGACAAAAACTGTTAAAACATGTGAACTGATATATGTCGATGTTTGCGGGCCGATGGAGGCAGTATCTGTAGACGGGGCGAGGTATTTCTTGATTTTAAAAGATGATTACTCTTGCTATAGAACTGTATACATTATTAAAAAGAAGGATGAAGTGATTAATTGTATTAATTGTATTTATTATTAATTGTATTAATTGTGTTAAAATATACAATGTAATACATTATTTTAACAATAATAATGTTGGTTTAAGGGTTGGCAACATTTTGTATGTGGCAACCCATTTTAGTTCTTTTGTTTTTTTCTCTATGCTCCAAAAGTTCTTCTCTTGTTTTTCATGTAAGAATACGTACATCTTAAAATAAAACCAGTTATTAAAAGTATTATATTTCTTTTTGTTAACTCAGTAGATTGCAACTTACAACAGGTTATGGGCCCAGACACATACACCTTGACGTATAATATAAAACTTGCTGAGTTGTGGATAACTGCTGCAAATTGATTGACCGGCGAATTGGGGTTAAGTTGACACCACGCCACGTGCATCACTTAATTTTTTGCAGGAGGAAGGCAAAAAGAAATTAAAAAAAAATCTTGTTAAGGGTAGCGATCAAGATGGAAGGAAACCAAAACGTGTTAAAACTGGAAGGTTCGAGAAACTGGAATGTTTGGAAGTTCCAGACTACAGTGCTTTTGCGTGGACAAGGATGGCTCGATGTAGTTGAAGGCCGAAGTATAAAACCTGAAGAACAGGCACAGAAATCTCTTTGGGAAAACAAGGTTGCACAGGCTCAGACCTTAATAGTCACAAGGATGACAGAAAATGTTATGTTGCACATTATATCCTGTTCTACTTCAGCGGAAATGTGGAAAAAGTTGCAGAGTGTTTATGAACAAAAGACGGAGACTGGCATTCACATTGTTCAACAGCGTTTTTTCCAGTACAAATACGAAAAAGGTACAGAAATGTCTGTGTTTTTGTCGAAAATCCAAGAAATGCAGAACCATTTAAAGCAAATGGGGGGAGATATTTCTGAGAAATTTGTTATAACTAAAGTACTTATGTCGCTGCCAGAAGAATATAAACATTTTTTTTCGGCTTGGGAATCTGCCCCTGATGATAAGCAAACCTTGGACAACTTAGTGGCCAGGATGGATGGAAGAAGAAAGACTTATGGATAAGAATAATGAACATCAGAAAACTTCATCATCATCAGCTTTTTTAATGAAAAATAAAAAGACTGGGAAGTGTTTCAAATGTGGGAAAATAGGACATTTCCAGAGCGAATGTAAGAACAATATAAATAATAGTGAAAATAACGTAGTTTAAAAATGTTTTTATTGCAATAAAGTTGGGCACAACAAGAGTGATTGCTGGTATAAGAGGAAAAGAGAAAAATGCATTTGTAGTACAACAAATACCTAAAAAACTATCAACAGTCAAAATGGTTGGTGGACACAGGTGCTAGTCAACATATGTGTCAAGATAAAAATCTATTTTCGACATTTTCACCAGAAGTGTCACAAAAATCTGTGATAATAGGTGATGGTACTGAAATAAATGTTATTGGCTGCGGACAAGTGGAGCTAGAGGTATTCAATGGACACCAGTGGGTCGAGACAACCATAGATAATGTACTGTGTGTGCCAGACTTACAAATAAACTTGTTATCTGTGAATTGTACGACAGACAAAGGTTTTGTCATGTTGAAAGATCAAAACATTTGCAAGTTTTTCAAGAATAATAAAGTATGTGCGGTAGCAAATCGTGTTGGAAATATGTAAATAATGGATGTTCGTTATAAATATGAAAATTGCTTTGCAAATATAACAACAGTTAAATCAAGTTTGAGTGAATGGCATGAGAAACTTGTACACCAGAATATAAAGCAGGTGAAAAACGTGTTAGAGAGCAATAATATTAAAGTCTCGAGTAATTCTCTTCAGAATTGTCAAGCCTGCTTACAGGGTAAATCACACCGGCTGCCCTTTATGAATAGTGAGACAAAAACTGTTAAAACATATATGCCGATGTTTGCGGGCCGATGGAGGCAGTATCTGTAGGCGGGGCGAGGTATTTCTTGATTTTAAAACATGATTACTCTTGCTATAGAACTGTATACATTTTTAAAAAGAAGGATGAAGTGATTAATTGTATTAAAGATTTTGTAAACAAAGCTGAAAATGTCACTTGTAACAAAATAATCACATTTAGAAGTGACAACGGATTAGAATTCATTAATAAGGCTGTGTCAACTTTGTTCTCAGACCGGGGTATAGTACACCAAACTTCTGTACCATACACGCCTCAACAGAATGGCAAGGCGGAACGAGAGATAAGAACCCTGACAGAAGCGGCAAGGTCAATGCTGTGTGCCAAGAACCTACCAAAAAAATATGGGCGGAAGCAGTCAACACTGCAGCCTATATTCTCAACAGAACCAGAAGAAGTAATGAACCAGGAAAAACACCGTATGAATTATGGATAGACAAACAATTTGATCTGAGTAACCTACATATCTTTGGTACGCCCGTATCTGTCCATATTCCAAAGGAAAAACGAAGAAAATGGGATTCCAAAGGAGAAAATGGAATCATGGTAGGGTACGGAGAAAATGTGAAAGGGTTTAGAATTTTTTATCCTGATAAAAATGAAGTTCATATAAAGAGGGATGTTATTTTTCTGGAACCTGTCTTTCAGGAATGCGATAACTTAAACCTAGAGTCTGTAACAGAAACACTCAACAATGAAACTGACAATAACCAGCAAGAGTTAGTAGAAGATGTTGTGAGTGATCCAAACATTACAAATCAGATGTCAGATGATGAGCAGCACAGCTTACATGAACCTGAAGAAACAAGTGATGAAGACAGTGAACGCGATAGTACATTAGAGCCAGCTTCTCCTCGACGAACCAAACGTGTCAGAAAGGCACCACAATTCTATACTTGCCAAAATGTGTACACTGCAGAGACAGAACCAGGCACCTATAAGGAAGCTATGCAGAGGAGTGATGCTTGTCAGTGGGAAGAAGCTGTCAAACAAGAACTGGATACTCTCAAAGCAAATAATACTTGGACAGTGTGCGCTGTACCTCAAAAACAAAACATTATAAGTAGTAAGTGGGTATTCAAAATAAAGAAAGTTGATAATATTATCCAATATAAAGCAAGATTGGTTGCCAGAGGTTTTGAACAGAATGATACATTAGATTTATATGAAATCTACTCACCTGTTGCCAAATTGTCAACATTTAGATTATTTTTTTCAGTTGCTACAAAATTAAAACTATCAATACATCAGATGGATGTCACTGGGGCCTTTTTATATGGGGATATAAAGGAAATTGTTTTTATTAAATTACCGGAAGGGGCGTATAATGGTTGTGATAATATTGTAAAACTAAATAAATCTTTGTATGGGCTAAAAAAATCCCCTAAATATTGGAATGAAAAATTTAACCATTTAATAAGTAAAGCAGGCTATGTAAAGTCAAAGAATGATCCTTGTTTGTTTACTAAGGGGGTATTTCACCATCTTGCTCACAAGCACTACCAATAGGATAAAGCATTTTTTCGATTTCACCATCCTTCAAGGATGCTTATGTGGGTAGATAAAGTTTATTTTTATTAATTGGTACTTTGACCAGCCAGTAACGTTTACCGGGTACAAATTAGCAAAGTTTTCTACCATATTAGCAAAGTTTTCTACCACGGGTTCAATAAATATGACAGACAGCTGAAGAATTTTTCACGATTTCTACTTACGAAAATGCCTTGTAATCCATGACCAGCCTAAAGACAAAAACTCTCAACCACTCGGTGTGTTATTTTAATATATATATATTGAAGAATAATACAGAATTGTAGTACTTACATCATATTTCAACAACAATAACAAGTATATTAGGTTTTATGTCATTCTATAACCATATAAATTGCATTCCAACAATTTCCAACAAATAATAATTTCATTGTTGTCAGCCGGAGATTTTGTTGGTGTCTGCTTGCAGATTTATAAAAAGATAGTCGGAGGCTATTGGATATAGCCGTCCAATGTGTATTCGCTTCCTTCTGGACCCGGCTCTTTTAAAAGGTTTTTATAATTTGACCCAGTTCCCGAGGGTCAAGGGATTATGGACTGCAATCATGTTGCAATGTGACCAAGTAAGTACCTCTGAATATCATACTACTGTAACGGATATTTTTACAATCAATATTTGTACTATCAATGAATTCACAGGAACAGGGAAGGTATATAAAATGTACCTATATCCTCACTACACACCTGTAGTATTCATTTCCTTATTCCAACAGTATTCGATTTCCCCAACTGAAAAAACCAAGTACTGAAATGACTTTCTTCTTTCAGACGGAGAAAATGCCGAAGTAACCTTAACCAGTAACTGCTACAGAAAAGGTGTCTTCTCCAGGTGGACGTGCTGATTGAAGTGATTCTGTATGAGACCCTAGAAATTTTGTACAACTGTGTTTTAGAGTAGATTCCCTGTACTTTTATTGTGAAAAACACTTATTTAGCTTTATGGAAACTGTAATAAAACTTCAGAATATTTTGGTATATCTGTACAATATATTTATTTAATAACATGTGAGAGAAAAACATTTCTCTTTGTAAGAACATACCTAATACGGTAGATTATATTTAGTTTTTATAAATATATGGCAACATTATCAGGAGTCAGTGGGACGACGGCAGCCATAATATTTTATAATATTGTATGGATGAATATGAATGGTACAGACAAGTGATTGTATATTATTTATAATCATTCTCACGCAAGGTCATTTAGTAGATGTTGCCCCATGTGTAGGCACGGTGGGGCAAGGTGGGGCATTTGCCAACTCTGGCTGGGCGATGCATGACCTCTTAGATTGTAGACCAAGTTGCGTTTTCAAATTTACAGCACTTCAAATGACGGTTTTTCCGTCTTCCGTTCATGTTGATAGAGCCCAAAGCACGAATATGTTGTCGAAGCCTACTGTTTTTGGTATCTACTCTAGATTTTTATTTTTTGTCCCACCCTAAATCAATACCTAGCTACACCCATTTGTTCAACTACAAACATTACAAAAATTTCAATGAACTAGAACTAGCTAGAGAATAACTAGCTTCGTGTTGGGAACACCTTACTAAATGAATATTCTAGATTGTAAAGTAAACAATACATTCTGTTTTATATAATCATTATGTTAGCAGCTCTGGAGACTCTGGATGGCTGATGGCTGATGGCTATTCTTTTAGTCTTCCTCATCCACAACGCACAGCGGTGTACTCCTCAATTGCATTCGGTTTATCTGAAAGTAATAATAAGGGATAAAACATTCATGAAACACTAACCACCTGCCACATTCCACCTGTGGATCAATGAGCATGCTCACAAATCAACAGCCAGTTGATTTGTGAATGGAGGGAAATAATTATGCCGAGTCTTCAATTTATGATGGTCCAATGCTTTGTGACCCCCTTGCACAACGTGTGAAACGCTTGTAAACTGTGCGACCCAAAATTTAAGTTTCTTGTTTTTGTAAAAGCGCAATGAAACCATGCATTATTTTAATTCAATGGCAAGCCAGAATTTAACACTAAACAAATACAAAATATTGTTACTGAAGTCGCTCAGTTGTACATAATATTGTATATTTTTTACTATTTCTGTGTAAAAGTCCCTAAAAAGCGTTTTAATAAATACAATAGGAAATGTACAGGTTGATTTTTAAATATGCAATGTAAATGTTTTACCTAGAGCAGAGGCATCGATATTCCAGCCGCTGGTGGTACCTCTGGTGAGGGAGATCGTACATTTTATCATCGTCTCTATGTTGTCCAAGGGAACAGCGTTGCTGGGTCCCTATCTGATTAGGGTGCACTTTTGTCTCTCCAGTCCCTCATATTTCACTTTAATGTATTGGTTCACCTGAAGGCTCTGCAGACAAATACACAATAGATGTTAAAGACACTGTACCTAAACGATTTAACAGCAGAAAATCACAAAAAATAGCAATGAGGAAAGAAGAAAGAGTAAAACATTTTGTGACGCATGAATTAAGACAAATCTACAAATTCAACTAAATTATTTAGTAATATCACTCAATAATCAATAAAACATAACAAAAACCCGTTGAACTTACCTTATAGTTTGCATAAATAAACCAATCCCGTTCGTAAACAACAATAAACGAACACTGTGTTGACACCATGTTGACACTTTTGACGTTTGTGATTTCATAGAAACAATGGCGTCTAAGACAGGCGTGGCAGTAGACCAAAATAGCTACTTGGCACCATATTTTCTGTGGTGAAATGCGCACGGGTTTTTGAGCATGATTCTCCTACCAATAAAGTTATGTGACCGGTAGTTAAGAGCAACATTTAAAGAGATTGGTGAAATAGCCCCTAAGTGTAATGGAGAAAACCAAACTTATGTTTTACTGTATGTCGATGACCTCTTGATGTTTAGTAATAATGAACAGGAATTAAGTGATCTTAAATTAAAATTACACAATGCATTTAAGATGAAAGATTTGGGACCAATTTCAAATTTTCTTGGTATCAGTGTTAAACAGAATTTGAAAGACGGTGTAACTGAATGTCAAAAATCTTATTTAGAAAATGTATTAAAAAGATTTAACATGGAAAATTGCAAACCAATATCTACCCCTATTGATCAAAATTTTAATGTAAAAATCTTAGAATCTAGAGAATGTAAGTCTGACAATGATATTGAAAACAAATTAATAACTTAAATTCTTAAAAAAATGGAATTCTTCAAACAAAAAATCCGGTCTTTTAACGGTAATTTCATTTTCGATGATATTTTGGTTCAAAGGCAATAAATTCATTAACCATGAAAAAATGTTATTTTGAAGAAAATTGCTTCAAACTTTAAATCTTTTGAAAAATGGAAATCTTCATCCATAAAAATCTATATTATAACCGTAACTTCATTTTCCATCAAATTTTGGTTTAAAAGCAATAAATTCGTAAAACACGGAAAAATGTTATTTTAAAGAAAATTGATATTAACTTAAATTCTTAAAAAAATTTATTTCTTCAAACATAAAAATTTTTCTTCTAACCGTAATTTCATTTGCCATGAAATTTTGATTTAAAGGCAATAAATTCATTAACCATGAAAAAATCTTATTTTGAAGAAAGTTGCTTTACACTTAAATTCTTTTAAAAATGGAAATCTTCATCCATAAAAATCTATATTTTAACCGTTATTTCATTTTCCATGAAATTTTGTGTGAAAGGCATAAATTATTCCTCATACAAAAAAATTGATTAAAAAAATATTACTTATATTATTTAAAAGTTAATTATTAAAAAAATGGAATTTTTCAACCGTTAAAATCTGTCTTGTAACCGTTCTTTGATTTTCCATGCAATTTTGGTCTAAAAGCAATAAATTCATTAACCATGAAAAACCGTTATTTTAAGAAAATTGCTTTAGACTTAAATTATTTAAAAAAATGGAAATCTTCAACCAATAAAATCTATATTTTATCCGTAATTTCATTGTCCATGAAATTTTGGATTATAAGAAATTATTTTAAAGAAAATTGCTTAAGACTTAAATTATTTAAAAAAATGGAAATCCTCAACCAATAAAATCTTTATTTTAAACGTTATTTCATTTTCCATGAAATTTTCACTTTCCATGAAGAAATGTTATTTTAAAAAAAATGCTTTAAACTTTAATTCTTTTAAGAAATGTAATTCTTCAAACATAAAAATCCATATTTTAACCGTTATTTAATTTTCCATGAAATTTTGGTTTTAAAGCAATAAATTCACTTACCATGAAAAAACGTTATTCTTAAGAAAATTGCCTTAAACTTAAATTCTTTTAAAAAATGGAATTCTTCAACCTTAAAAATCTTTCTTTTTCACCGTAATTTCATTTTTTAAAATTTGATTTAAAAGAATATTACTTAAATTATTTAAAAAAATTGAATTTTTCAACCGTTGAAATCTGTCTTGTAACCGTTATTTGAACCGTTATGAAATTTTGGTCTAAAGGCAATTAATTCATTAACCATGAAAAAACGTTATTATACAAAATTGCTTTAGACTTAAATTATTTAAAAAAATGAAAATCTTCAACCATAAAAATCTTTATTTTAACAGACAACGTATTTACCGAGACAATATTTTGTCACAACTATTTTAAACCGATTTACCTAGAAAATCTATCGTCATCATTATTTAACACCAGTTAACAGGTAAAATCTTCTTTCATAAGTATTTTAAACCGATATACCGAGAAATTCTATTGTGATAATCTATTGTCGTAATTATTTTCAACCGATTTACCGAGAAAATCAATTGTCATAATAATTTTAAACCGATTAACCGAGAAAATCTATTGTCGTTTTTATTTTACTCCGATTTACCGAGAAAATCTTTTTTCGTTATTATTTTAACCGATTTACCGAGGTAATCTTTTTTATAATTATTTATAACGTATTTACCGAGAAAATTTATTGAAATTATTATATTTTTTTGTGTTTCTATATAAAATTCAAAATGATTAAGTTGTTTGTCCGGTATTGCTTGAATTGATAAGCTTCCGAATTGCGTTTCGTAATACTAGAAGTCTGGATTTATTTGAGTGCAGTAATTCTGGGACTTAATTGGAGAATCGTCGCTATTCCTTATTAAGACGTGTCCGTCCATGGTCCAAATGTGTTTCGTAGATTTGGCTAGCCAGAAAAGTTTCTTATTTGATGGTGTTAGTTTTTCATTAATGTAAATATTCTCTGTGGAGTCCGAATACTTTATTTCTTTTGGGCTAAACACTTCTTTAGTTTTTTTTATTTTATTTTATTAAATCTCTGTCCTTTGATTCTTCCGAATTGAATTGTATACTTGTTATATTTTTAGCTGGGTTGTTGTTACAAAAAATTATTTGCCATGAAAACTGTTTTATAAATAAAAATTGCTAAATACGAAAGAACCTTTCTGTGAAAAAATGGCAGATTAGCGACGATAATGTACTTAACGTACAAATTGACAGTTTCGCTTTATAAATAATCTAATTGTGTACAATGGGCAGTTTGCAGTGGTTAATGACGTGGTCGTATGAAAAGACGGTTTTCCATGATTAATGAACTTCCTGCGTGAAAAGCGCAGTTCCTTTCGGGTCAAACAGTTTATCCATGAAAAACCATTTTTAGAAATTAAACTTTTAAAGTTAGTAATTCTAATAAAACGGATTTATATAACCATGAAAAACATCTTTAAACCGCAATTTCATTGACCAATAAATTGTGGTTTTAAAACAATAAATTCATTTACCATGAAAAACTGTTTTAAAAAATGTTTTATAAAATCAATTTTTTTGTTTTTTTTTTTTAGATTTTTCTCTAGAATTCTATTTAGCTGTTTATTAAAGAAAGCTGTTTTTTTTGCTACTTTATTCAAATTTTTGTCAAAAAAATGCAATTCCTTAAAAAAATTCATAATAAGCATTTAAAAAAACCGTTTTTCGTGGTTAATGAATTTATTGCTCAAAAACAAAATTTCGTGGTACATGAAATTATGGTTTGAAGATAGTTTTTTACGGTGATGCAAAATGTTTGCAAAAAAAATGTTTGCCTCCTCTTGCTTTAAATTGCTTTTTCTAGCCTTTATTGCCTCTACTTACCTTTTCCCACTTCTCTTCTTGCCTAAACTTGCTTCTTCTTGCTTCGCCTTACTTCTACTCTCTTCTACTTTTTTTTTGTTGTCTTTTTCCTCTACTTGCCTCTTCTTGCCACTTCTTGCCTCTGCTTGCTCTATCATTTTTTTCGTTGCCTCTTCTTGCCGCATCTTGCCTTTTAATGCCTCATTGCCTCTAATGCCTGCACTTGCCTCTACTTGCTTCAACCTCCCTGTTAATGCCTCTTCTTCCTTCGACTTGCCTCATCTTTTCTCTTCTAGCCTCTTGATGCCTCCTCTATTGTATTTTTTAGTAATAATCCAAAATAGTAGCAAGTAGAAGCAAATGGAAGCAAGAAGAGGCAAGAAGAAGCAGAAAGAGACAAGTAGAGGCAGAAACAGGCAAGAAGAGGCAAACAGTCGCAAAACGAGGCAAGTAGAGGCAAACAGGGGCAAGTAAATGCCAGCAGAAGCAAGAAGAGGCAAGAAAAGGGAAGTTGAGGCAAGTATAGTCTAGAAGAGGAAAGGAGTTCATCGTTTTGAGTTTGATTGCGCCTAATGGCACTTTATAACCATTTTGATATTTTTGACGCTAAATGTCAAAAATTAGCGTTTTGAGGTTATAGTGCCTAATGGCACTTTATAACCATTTTAACGTTTTTGGCGCTTAATGGCAGATTTCAACGTTTAGATTTTAATAGCGCTTAATGGGAATTTATAACCATTTTGACGTTTTAGTTGCTAAATGGCAGATATCAGCTAAAACTCAAAACGCTGAAATCTGCTATTTAGCGCCAAAAACATCAAATTGTAAGTGCCATTAGGCGCTATAAAACAATAAAACGGCTATTATTGCATTTAACGCCAAAAACGTAAAAATTAATATTAATTTCCATTTGGCGCTATAAAACTCAAAACACTAAAATCTGCGTTTAGCGCCATAACGTCAAAATGAATATTAAGCGACATTAGTTGCTACGAAACTCAAAACGCTGAATTCTGTCATTTAGCGCCAAAAACGTCAAAATGTTTATAAAGCGCGTTGCAAAACTCAAAAAGCAGAAATCTGCAATTTAGCGCCGAAAAACTCAAAATGGTAAAACGTGCCATTGGGCGCTATAAAACTCAAAACACTGAATCAGCTATTTTGTGCCAGAAACGTCAAAATTGTTATAAAGTGCCACTATGCGATATAAAACACAAAACGCTTATTTTTGACATTTAGCATAAAAACGTCAAAATGGTTAAAGTGCATTAAGCGCTATAAAATTCAAATCGCGGAAAACTGCCACTTAGTGCAAAACACGTCAAAATGGTTGTAAAGTGCTTTTAGGCGCTATTGAACTCAAAACCCTTATATTTGACATTTAGCGTCAAAAACGTTTCGAGTTTTATAGCGCCTAATGGCACTTTATAACCAATTTCAAGTTCTTGGCGCTTAATGGCATATTTCAGCGTTTTGAATTTTAAAGCGTTTAATGGCACTTTACAACCATTTTTACGTTTTTGGCGCAAAACGTCAAAAATAAGTGCCACCTAATGGCACTTTATTACCATTATGAAGTTTTTGCGCTAAATGGCAGATTTCAGCGTTTTTTTAGTTTTATAGCGCCAGAAAGCACTTAATGACAATTTTGACGTTTTTGGCGCTAACTGTCAAAAATAAGTGTTTTGAGTTTTATAGCGCCTAATGGCGCTTTATGTAACCATTTTGACGTTTTTTGCATTGAATGGTGAATTTCAGCGTTTTGAGTTTAAAAGCGCCTAACGGCAATTAAAATCAAATAACCCTTTTCACGTTTTTGGCGCCAAATCACAGATTTCAGCGTTTTGAGTTTTATATCGCCTAAAGCTCTTTAAAAACATTTTGAGGCTTTAGGCGCTAAATGGCAGATGTAATCGTTTTGAGTTTTAAAGCGCCTAAAGCTCTTCATAAACATTTTGACGTTTTTGGCGCTAAATGGCAGATTTAATCGTTTTGAGTTTTATAGCGGCAAATGGCACTTTATAGCATTTAAAAAAACCGTTTTTCATGGTTAATGAATTTATTACTCAAAAACAAAATTTAGTGGTTCATGAAATTATGGTTTAAAGATAGTTTTTTTTACGGTAAAAGAATTTGTTTTTTAAGATTTTTCTCTAGAATGCCATTTGGATATTTATCTTGGAAATCTGAGGACATTTGATATTTCTTGTTTTTCTTTTTAGCGAGCAAACACCAAATAATTTTTCTAGCTCACCACGTAGTCGATTATCACACGTAACTACCGAAAGGAAAAAATTGTATTAAGCCATTTCCGTTTTTATTTTACATGAATTTTAGAGTATTACTTATTTTATGGTGTTTTACCGTGTGTAACCGCAGTTATCGGTATTTTACCGTGTTTAATTGTATTTTACCGGAAGAAGAGATTGCGATAGTTAAACTTCTTTTGACCGTGATTTACCGTGTTTTACCCTGTTTTACCATGTTTTAACGTGTGTAACCCGTATTGAACGGTGCTTTACAATGTTTAACTGTTTTTAACCGTGGGTATTTAATGGTGTTTTATCGTGTGTAACCGCAGTTATCGGTATTTTACCGTGTTTAATTGTATTTTACCGGAAGAAGAGATTGCGTTAGTTAAACTTTTTTGACCGTGATTTACCGTGTTTTACCCTGTTTTACCATGTTTTACCGTGTGTAACCGTATTGAACGGTGCTTAACCATGTTTAACTGTTTTTAACCGTGGGTAACTGTATTTAAAGGTGTTTTATCGTGAGTAACCGCAATTATCGGTATTTTACCGTGCTTAACCGTATTTTACCATAAGAAGAGATGGCGTTTTTTTAAACTGTTTAACCGTGTTTTGCCGTGGTTTACCATGTTTTACCCTGTTTTACCATGTTTTACCCGTGGGTAACTGTATTTAATGGTGTTTTACCGTGTGTAACCGCAGTTATCGGTATTTTACGGTGTTTAATTGTATTTTACCGGAACAAGAGATTGCGTTAGTTAAACTTTTTTGACCGTGATTTACCGTGTTTTACCCTGTTTTACCATGTTTTACCGTGTGTAACCGTATTGAACGGTGTTTTACCATGTTTAACTGTTTTTAACCGTGGGTAACTGTATTTAAAGGTGTTTCATCGTGAGTAACCGCAATTATCGGTATTTTACCGTGCTTAACCGTATTTTACCATAAGAAGAGATGTCGTTTTTTTAAACTGTTTAACCGTGTTTTGCCGTGATTTACCATGTTTTACCCTGTTTTACCATGTTTTACCGGTGGTAACTGTATTTAATGGTGTTTTACCGTGTGTAACCGCAGTTATCGGTATTTTACCGTGTTTAATTGTATTTTACCGGAAGAAGAGATTGCGTTAATTAAACTTTTTTTGACCGTGATTTACCGTGTATTACCCTATTTTACCATGTTTTACCGTGTGTAACCGTATTGAACGGTGTTTTACCATGTTTTACTGATTTTAACCGTGGGCAACTGTATTTCAAGTATCGTGAGTAACCGCAATCATCGGTATTTTACCGTGCTTAACCGTATTTTACCATAAGAAGAGATGGCGTTTAACCGTGTTTTAACGTGATTTACCATGTATTTTACCGTAAGAAGAAATAGCGTTTTTTTTATTGTTTAACCGTGTTTGATCGTGATTTACCATGTTGTTCCCCGTTTTACCATTTTTTACCGTGTGTAACCGTATTGAACGGTGTTTTACCGTGTTTTATTGTGAGGGAACGGACTCCGGTGTCGATAGAGACAGGTGATAGAAATGAAAGGCGTCTGATTGAGTTGTAAGTCGAGTCGTTTATTGAGGAGCTACGTTGCTAAGGTCGGTGCGAGGGTAACAGGGTGTATGCAGAAGTGTCGTAGAGGTATTGCAGGTGCACGAAGGTGATGTTGATTGGTGATGTCAGGACGCTGTGGTGGAGCAGGCCACGGGCTTGCAGGTCAACAGCATGTTTTTCGACACTGTGGCGGTGGAGAATGACCTGTTCTTCCAGGCCATTGCTCGACGCGATGAGTTGCGGAGGTAACGGCGGTGACTCGATAGGTGGGACTCACAGGCGCTAGAACTAGAGAATTATTAATCTCAGGCAAAAGGGGCGAACAATCAATAAAGTCGCGATTGATAATTTTATGGAGATATATTATATCTGCGGAGTCTCTTCTAATTTTGCATTCATTCATGGTATTTGAAATTACGGTTTAAAGATTGTTTTTTAAGGTAATTTCGGTGTCGATAGAGACAGGTGATAGAAATGAAAGGCGTCTGATTGAGTTGTGAGTCGAGTCGTTTATTGAGGAGCTACGTTGCTAAGGTCGGTGCGAGGGTAACAGGGTGTGTGCAGAAGTGCCGTAGAGGTATTGCAGGTGCACGAAGGTGATGTTGATTGGTGATGTCAGGACGCTGTGGTGGAGCAGGCCACGGGCTTGCAGGTCAACAGCATGTTTTTCGACACTGTGGCGGTGGAGAATGACCTGTTCTTCCAGGCCATTGCTCGACGCGATGAGTTGCGGAGGTAACGGCGGTGACTCGATAGGTGGGACTCACAGGCGCTAGAACTAGAGAATTATTAATCTCAGGCAAAAGGGGCGAACAATCAATAAAGTCGCCATTGATAATTTTATGGAGATATATTATATCTGCGGAGTCTCTTCTAATTTTGCATTCATTCATGGTATTTGAAATTACGGTTTAAAGATTGTTTTTTAAGGTAATTTTTTTTTGTTTTTTTAAAGATTTTTTCTCTAGAATGCCTTCAATCAAGGAAGGCTGTGTTTTTTGTTAATTTACAAATGTTTTCGAAAATATGTTTTTCTGTTTAAAAAAACTTTAAAAGATTTTTGAAGCAATGTTTTATAAAAGGTTGCCTAAAAAACATAATTTCATGGTACATGTAACGATAGTTAACGATAACATGGTTTAACGATAGTTTTTTACGGTAAAAGAATTTTGTTTTTGTAAAGATTTTTCTTATGAATGCCTTTCGATAGTTTTTAAGAAAAGCTGGGTGTTTTGCTATTTTTTTCAAACGTTTGGCAAAAATATGCTATTCTTTGTAAATTTTTCATAATAAGCAATTTAAAAAAAGTTTTTAATGGTTAATGAATTTATCGCTCAAAAACAAAATTTCGTGGTTAATGAAATAACGGTATAAAGACAATTTTTTACATTAAAAGAATTGAGTTTTTTTAAAGACTTCTCCAGAATGCCATTTAAATATTAATCAACGAAATCTGAGTTTTTTTGCTTTTTTTTTAAAAATCTTTGCCAAAAATATGTTAGGAAATTTTTCAAAATAAGCAATTCGAAAACAATTTTTCATGGATATTGAATTCATTGCTTAAAACAGAAAATTTCGTGGTTAATCAAATAACGGTTAAAATATAGTTTTACACATTAAAGTTTTTTTGCTGTTTTTTAAATATTTTCGTCAAATATGTTTTTCTTTATAATTTTTCATAAAAAACAATTTAAAAACCGTTTTTCGTGGTCAATGAATTTATTGCACTAAAACAAAATTTTGTGGTACATGAAATTATGGTTTAAAGATAGTTTTTTAAGGTAAAAGAATTTTGTTTTTTTTTTTAAGATTTTTCTCTAGATTGCCATTTAGATATTTATCAAGGAAATCTGAGTTTTTTTGCTATTTTTTTCAAATCTTTGCCAAAAAATTTTCTATTTCTTGGAAAATTTTCATAATTAGCAATTGGAAAACAGTTTTTCATGGATAATGAATTTATTGCTTAAAACACAGAATTTTGTGGTTTATCAAATAACGGTTAAAAGACAGTTTTTTACGTAAATTTTTTTTGTTTTTTAAAAGATTTTTCTCTAGAATGCCGTTTAGATATTTTTCAAGGAAAGTTAGGTTTTTTTGCTTTTATTTTAATTTTTTCATCAAATATGTTTTCCTTTATAAATTTTTCATAATAAGCAATTTAAAAATCTATTTTCGTGAGAATTAATTGCTAAAAAAAAACAAAATTTCAACTGAATGAAATTACAGTTAAAAGATAGTTTTACGCCGTAAATTTTTTTGTTTTTTTAGATTTAACTCTAGAATTCTATTTAGATGTTTATCAAGGAAAACTGAATTTTTTTTCTATTTTATTTAAATTTTTGCCAAAACTTTTCTACTCTTTAAAAAAAATTCATAGTAAGCAATTATAAAACCGTTTTTCATGGTTAATGAATTTATTTCCCAAAAACAAAATTTCATGTTAATGAAATTGCGGTTTAAAGATAGTTTTAAACGGTCAATTTTTTGGTTTTTTAGCTTCATTTCTATTAATGTCATAGAAAATGGAAAAGAAGAAAAAAGCTTTATTTATATTAATATTTCATAGGAAATGGTCGAAGTAATACTCTAAAATTCATGTAAAATAAAAACAGAAATGGCTTAATACAATTTTTTCCTTTCGGTAGTTACGTGTGATAATGGACTACGTGGTGAGCTAGAAAAATTATTTGGTGTTTAATTTTTGGCTAAGATTTGAAAAAATAGCAAAAAAAACTCCGATTTCCTTGATAAATATCTAAATGGCAATCTAGTGAAATATCTTAAAAAAAAAACAAAATTCTTTTACCTTAAAAAACTATCTTTAAACCATAATTTCATGTACCACAAAATTTTGTTTTAGTGCAATAAATTCATTGACCACGAAAAACGGTTTTTAAATTGTTTATTATGAAAAATTATAAAGAAAAACATATTTGACGAAAATATTTAAAAAACAGCAAAAAAACTTTAATGTGTAGAACTATATGTTAACCGTGATTTGATAAACCACGAAATTTTCTGTTTTAAGCAATGAATTCAATATTCATGAAAAATTGTTAAAGCTTTTTTTTTTTTTTAAAATCATTTTTTCATGGGAAGGGAAAATTTCATGGAAAATAAAATACTGTTAAAATAAAGCTTTTTATGGTTGAAGAATTACAATTTTTTGAAAAGAATTTAAGTTTTAAGCAATTTCTTTACAAAACATTTTTTCATGAAAAGGGAAAATTTCATGGAAAATGAAATAACGGTTAATATAAAGATTTTTATGGTTGAAGATTTCCATTTTTTTTTTAAATTTTTAGTTGGAAGCAATTTTCTTTAAAATACCATTATTTCAAGGTAGACGAAATAATTGCTACATAACAAAATTTCATGGACAGTGAAATTACGGATAAAATAAAATTTTTATTGTTGAAGAATTCTATTTTCTAAAATTTGAGTAAAAAGTAATTTTCTTTAAAATATCATTATTTAAAGGTTGATAAAATAATTGCTAATAAACCAAAATTAAATGGACAGTGAAATTACGGATAAAATAAAGATTTTTATGGTTGAAGAATTCTATTTTCTAAAAAAATTAAGTTAAAAGTAATTTTCTTTAAAATATCATTAATTCAAGGTAGATAAAATTATTGCTAATAAACCAAAATTTCATGGACAATGAAATCACGGATAAAATAGAGATTTTTATGGTTGAAGATTTCCATTTTTTGAAAAGAATTTAAGATTAAAGTTTTTTTTTCTTTTTAAAAATCATTTTTCCATGGGAAGGGAAAATTTCATGGAAAATAAAATACTGTAAATATAAAGATTTTTATGGTTGAAGAATTCCATTTTCTAAAAAAATTTTATTAACAAGTAATTTTCTTTAAAATATCATTATTTCAAGGTAGATAAAATAATTGCTAATAAACCAAAATTTCATGGACCCTGAAATTACGGATAAAATAAAGATTTTTATGGTTGAAGAATTCTATTTTCTTAAAAAATTTAAGGTAAAAGTAATTTTCTTTAAAATACCATTATTTCAATGTAGATTAAATAATTGCTTATAAACCAACATTTCATGGACGGTAAAATTACGGATTAAATAAAGATTTTTAAGTTTGAAGATATCCAGTTTCAAAAAATTTTATGTTTAAAGTAATTTTCTTTAAAATACCATTATTTCAAGGAAGACGAAATAATTGCTACATAACAAGATTTCATGGACAATGAAATTACGGCTAAAATATAGATTTTTATGGTTGAAGATTTCCATTTTCAAATAAAATTTTTGTTTAAAGTAATTTTCTTTAAAATACCATTATTTCAATGTAGATTAAATAATTGCTATTAAATCAAAATTTCATGGACAGTAAAATTACGGATAAAATAAAGATTTTTATGGTTGAAGATTTCCAGTTTCTAAAAATTTTAGGTTTAAAGTAATTTTCTTTAAAATAGCTTTATTTCAATATTGATTAAATAATTGCTAATAAACCAAAATTTCATGGACAGTGAAATTACGGATAAAATATAGATTTTTATGGTTGAAGTTTTCCATTTACTAAAAAAATTTAAGTTAAAAGTAATTTTCTTTAAAATATCATTATTTCATGGTAGAAGAAATATTTGCTTATAAACCAAAATTTCATGCACAGTGAAATTACGGATAAAATAAATATTTTTTATGGTTGAAGATATCCATTTTCTAAAAATATTTAAGTTTAAAGTAATTTTCTATAAAATACCACAATTTCAATGTAGATTAAATAATTGCTAATAAACCAAAATTTCATGGACCCTGAAATTACGGATAAAATAAAGATTTTTATGGTTGAAGAATTCTATTTTCTCAAAAAATTTTTAGTTAAAAGCAATTTTCTTTAAAATACCATTAATTCAAGGAAGATGAAATAATTGCTACATACCACGATTTCATGGACAATGTAATCACGGATAAAATAAAGATTTTTATGGTTGAAGATTTCCATTTTTTGAAAAGGATTTAAGGTTAAAACTTTATTTTTTGAAAAAAAAACATTTTTTCATCGAAAGGGAAAATTTCATGGAAAATGAAATACTGTTAAAATAAAGATTTTTATGGTTGAAGAATTCCATTTACTAAAAAAAAAATATTTAGAAGTAATTTTCTTTAAAATATCATTATTTCAAGGTAGATAAAATAATTACTTATAAACCAAAATTTCATGGACAGTAAAATTACGGATTAAATAAAGATTTTTATGGTTGAAGATTTCCATTTTCTAAAAAAAATTATTTTTAAAATAATTTTCTTTAAAATATCATTATTTCAATGTTGATTAAATAATTGCTAATAAACCAAAATTTCATGGACAGTGAAATTACGGATAAAATATAGATTTTTATGGTTGAAGCTTTCCATTTTCTAAAAAAATTTAAGTTAAAAGTAATTTTCTTTAAAATATAATTATTTTAAGGTAAATAAAATAATTGCTAATAAACCAAAATTTACTGGACAGTGAAATTACGGATGAAATAAAGATTTTTATGTCAAAATTTCATGGACAGTGAAATTATGGATAAAATAAAGATTTTTATGGTTGAAGAATTCCATTTTTAAAACGAATTTTATTGATTATTATTTATTTAGTTAATGAATTTATTGCCTTGAAAACAAAAATTTCATTGAAAATGATAATACGGTTAAAATTAAGATATTTATTGTAAAAGATTTCCAATTTTTAAAAAAATTCTATTTCTCAATAAATTTAGTAATATTCTTTTAAACCAGTTTTTTTTATGGAGAGTAATTTATTCCTCTACACCAACATTTCAAGAATAAAAATTATGGTTAAAAGAAATGTTTTTATGGTTGATGAATTCCAATTTTTTGAAAAGAATTAAAGTTTAAAGCAATTTCTTAAAAAAACATTTTTTCATGAAAAGCGAAAATTTCATGGAAGATGAAATAACGGTTAAAATAAAGATTTTTATGGTTGAAGATTTCCATTTTTTTTTAAATTTTTAGTTAAAAGCAATTTCCTTTAAAATACCATTATTTCAAGGTAGATGTAATAATTGCTACATACCAAGATTTCATGGACAATGTAATCACGGATAAAATATAGATTTTTATGTTTGAAGATTTCCATTTTTTTAAAAGAATTTAAGGCTTTTTTTTTGAAAAAAAACATTTTTTCATGGAAAGGGAAAATTTCATGGACAATGAAATACTGTTAAAATAAAGATTTTTATGGTTGAAGAATTCCATTTTCTAAAAAAATTTTATTTACAAGTAATTTTCTTTAAATATCATTATTTCAAGGTAGATGAAATAATTGCTAATAAACCAAAATTTCATGGACAGTGAAATTACGGATAAAATAAAGATTTTTATGGTTGAAGAATTCCATTTTTGAAACGAATTTAATTGATTATTATTAATTTAGTTAATGAATTTATTGCTTTGATAACAAAAATTTCATTGAAAATGATAATACGGTTAAAATAAAGATATTTATGGTAAAAGATTTACAATTTTTGGAAACATTCTATTTTTCAATAAATTAGGTAATATTCTTTTAAAGCAGTTTTTTTATGGAGAGTAATTTATTCCTTTACACGAACATTTCAAGATTAAAAATTATGGTTAGAAGAAATGTTTTTATGGTTG
The DNA here is from genome assembly GCA_936435175.1 of Glyphotaelius pellucidus. Lineage (NCBI taxonomy): Eukaryota > Metazoa > Arthropoda > Insecta > Trichoptera > Limnephilidae > Glyphotaelius > Glyphotaelius pellucidus. Next base: position 33,228,169 of record OW386547.1, read on the forward strand.
AAGAATTCCAATTTTTGAAAAGAATTAAAGCTTAAAGCAATTTCTTTTAAAAAACACTTTTTCATGAAAAGGGAAAATTTCATGGAAAATGAAATAATGGTTAAAATAAAGATTTTTACGGTTGAAGATTTCCATTTTTTTTAAATTTTTTAGTTAAAAGCAATTTTCTTTAAAATACCATTATTTCAAGGAAGATGAAATAATTGCTACATACCAAGATTTCATGGACAATGTAATCACGGATAAAATATAGATTTTTATGGTTGAAGATTTCCATTTTTTGAAAAGAATTATTTTTAAAATAATTTTCTTTAAAATATCATTATTTCAATGTTGATTAAATAATTGCTAATAAACCAAAATTTCATGGACAGTGAAATTACGGATAAAATATAGATTTTTATGGTTGAAGCTTTCCATTTTCTAAAAAAATTTAAGTTAAAAGTAATTTTCTTTAAAATATTATTATTTTAAGGTAAATAAAATAATTGCTAATAAACCAAAATTTACTGGACAGTGAAATCACGGATGAAATAAAGATTTTTATGTCAAAATTTCATGGACAGTGAAATTATGGATAAAATAAAGATTTTTATGGTTGAAGAATTCCATTTTTAAAACGAATTTTATTGATTATTATTTATTTAGTTAATGAATTTATTGCCTTGAAAACAAAAATTTCATTGAAAATGATAATACGGTTAAAATTAAGATATTTATTGTAAAAGATTTCCAATTTTTAAAAAAATTCTATTTTTCAATAAATTTAGTAATATTCTTTTAAACCAGTTTTTTTTATGGAGAGTAATTTATTCCTCTACACCAACATTTCAAGAATAAAAATTATGGTTAAAAGAAATGTTTTTATGGTTGATGAATTCCAATTTTTTGAAAAGAATTAAAGTTTAAAGCAATTTCTTAAAAAAACATTTTTTCATGAAAAGCGAAAATTTCATGGAAGATGAAATAACGGTTAAAATAAAGATTTTTATGGTTGAAGATTTCCATTTTTTTTTTAATTTTTAGTTAAAAGCAATTTCCTTTAAAATACCATTATTTCAAGGTAGATGTAATAATTGCTACATACCAAGATTTCATGGACAATGTAATCACGGATAAAATATAGATTTTTATGTTTGAAGATTTCCATTTTTTTAAAAGAATTTAAGGTTAAAGCTTTTTTTTTGAAAAAAAACATTTTTTCATGGAAAGGGAAAATTTCATGGACAATGAAATACTGTTAAAATAAAGATTTTTATGGTTGAAGAATTCCATTTTCTAAAAAAATTTTATTTACAAGTAATTTTCTTTAAATATCATTATTTCAAGGTAGATGAAATAATTGCTAATAAACCAAAATTTCATGGACAGTGAAATTACGGATTAAATAAAGATTTTTATGGTTGAAGAATTCCATTTTTGAAACGAATTTAATTGATTATTATTAATTAAGTTAATGAATTTATTGCTTTGATAACAAAAATTTCATTGAAAATGATAATACGGTTAAAATTAAGATATTTATGGTAAAAGATTTCCAATTTTTGGAAAAATTCTATTTTTCAATAAATTAAGTAATATTCTTTTAAAGCAGTTTTTTTATGGAGAGTAATTTATTCCTTTACACGAACATTTCAAGATTAAAAATTATGGTTAGAAGAAATGTTTTTATGGTTGAAGAATTCCAATTTTTGAAAAGAATTAAAGCTTAAAGCAATTTCTTTTAAAAAACACTTTTTCATGAAAAGGGAAAATTTCATGGAAAATGAAATAACGGTTAAAATAAAGATTTTTACGGTTGAAGATTTCCATTTTTTTAAAATTTTTTAGTTAAAAGCAATTTTCTTTAAAATACCATTATTTCAAGGAAGATGAAATAATTGCTACATACCAAGATTTCATGGACAATGTAATCACGGATAAAATATAGATTTTTATGGTTGAAGATTTCCATTTTTTGAAAAGAATTTGAGGTTAAAGGTTTTTTTTTGAAAAAAAACATTTTTTCATGGAAAGGGAAAATTTCATGGAAAATGAAATACTGTTAAAATAAAGATTTTTATGGTTGAAGAATTCCATTTTCTAAAAAAAATTTATTTTCAAGTAATTTTCTTTAAAATATCATTTTTTCAAGGTAGATAAAATAATTGCTTATAAAACAAAATTTCATGGACAGTAAAATTACGGATAAAATATTGATTTTTATTGTTGAAGATTTCCATTTTCTAAAAAAATTTATGTTAAAAGTAATTTTCTTTAAAATATCATTATTTCAAGGTAGATGAAATAATTGCTAATAAACCAAAATTTCTTGAACAATGAAATTACGGATAAAATATAGATTTTTATGATTGAAGATATCCACTTTCTAAAAAATTTTAAGTTAAAAGTAATTTTCTTTTAAATATCATTATTTCAAGGTAGATAAAATAATTGCTAATAAACCAAAATTTCATGGACAGTGAAATTACAGATAAAATTTAGATTTTTATGGTTGAAAATTTACATTTTCTTAAAAAAATTTATGTTAAAAGTAATTTTCTTTAAAATACCATAATTTCAAGGTAGATAAAAAAATTGCATATTAACCAACATTTCATGGACAGTGAAATAACGGATAAAATATAGATTTTTATGTTTGAGAATTTCCATTTTCTAAAAAAATTTATGTTAAAAGTAATTTTCTTTAAAATACCACTATTTCAAGGTAGATTAAATAATTGCAAAAAAACCAAAATTTCATGGACAGTGAAATTACGGATTAAATAAAGATTTTTATGGTTGCAGAATTCCATTTTTTGAAAAGAATTTAATCGTTAATTATTTATTTAGTTAATGAATTTATTGCTTTGAAAACAAAAATTTAATTGAAAATGATAATACGGTTAAAATAAAGATATATTTATGGTAAAAGATTTCCAATTTTTTTTAAATTCTATTTTTCAATAAATTAAGTAATATTCTTAAAAACCAGTTTTTTTTATGGAGAGCAATTTATTCCTTTACACCAACATTTCAAGAATAAAAATTATGGTTAAAAGAAGTTTTTATGGTTGAATAATTACAATTTTTTGAAAAGAATTTAAGTTTTAAGCAATTTCTTTAAAAAAACATTTTTTCATGAAAAGGGAAAATTTCATGGAAAATGAAATAACGGTTAAAATAAAGATTTTTATGGTTGAAGATTTCCATTTTTTTTTTAATTTTTAGTTTATAGCAATTTTCTTCAAAATACCATTATTTCAAGGTAGAAGAAAAAATTGCTACGTAACAAGATTTCATGCACAATGAAATTACGAATAAAATATAGATTTTTATGGTTGAAAATTCCCATTTTCTTTACAAAAATTATGTTTAAAGTAATTTTCTTTAAAATACCACTATTTCAAGGTAGATAAAAAAATTGCTCATTAACCAAAATTTCATGGACAGTGAATTTAGATAAAATATACATTTTTATGGTTGAAAATTTCCATTTTCTTAAAAAAATTTATGTTAAAAGTAATTTTCTTTAAAATACCATAATTTCAAGGTAGATAAAAAAATTGCTTTTTAACCAAAATTTCATGGACAGTGAAATTACAGATAAAATATACATTTTTATGGATGCAGAATTCCATTTTTTTAAATGAATTTAATCGTTAATTATTTATTTAGTTAATGAATTTATTGCTTTGAAAACAAAAATTTAATTGAAAATGATAATACGGTTAAAATAAAGATATATTTATGGTAAAAGATTTCCAATTTTTTTTTTAAATTCTATTTTTCAATAAATTAAGTAATATTCTTATAAACCAGTTTTTTTATGGAGAGCAATTTATTCCTTTACACCAACATTTCAAGAATAAAAATTATGGTTAAAAGAAGTTTTTATGGTTGAATAATTACAATTTTTTGAAAAGAATTTAAGTTTTAAGCAATTTCTTTAAAAAAACATTTTTTCATGAAAAGGGAAAATTTCATGGAAAATGAAATAACGGTTAAAATAAAGATTTATATTTATTTATTTATTTATAAATAAACGCCCTTTTTCGGGGCTTTTACATATATAGCATAGAAAAAACATTTTATTGTACATAACTGAACTGCCTCAATAACAATATTTTAAATTTATTCAAAGATAAATTGAAGATGTCCACTGACTTGGTATAATTGTTTCCCTCCATTAGTATTCTGGGCAAAGAGGAATACATATGATAGTTAGTCCCAGAATTTCTGCACTGAAATAAATCCTGACTTCTAGTATTACGAAGTGGAATTCGGAAGCTTATCAATTCAAGTAATACCGGACTATCAACTAAATCATTTAGAATTTTATATAAAAATACCAAGTCAGTGAAAATTCTTCTGTCTGACAATTTAAGCATATTCATATCGTTTAAAAGTGTGTTGTAGTTTAACATATTTGCTGAAATACCCATTTTAAAATTTAGAAAACGTAAGAATTTGTTTTGTATTCTTTCAACAGAATGGTTGAATTTATGGTTGAAGATTTCCATTTTTTTTTAAATTTTTAGTTTACAGCAATTTTCTTCAAAATACCATTATTTCAAGGTAGACGAAATAATTGCTACGTAACAAGATTTCATGCACAATGAAATTACGGATAAAATATAGATTTTTATGGTTGAAAATTCCCATTTTCTTTAAAAAAATTATGTTTAAAGTAATTTTCTTTAAAATACCACTATTTCAAGGTAGATAAAAAAATTGCTCGTTAACCAAAATTTAATGGACAGTGAAATTACGGATAAAATATAGATTTTTATGGTTGAAGATTTCCATTTTCTAAAAAAATTTAAGTTAAAAGTAATTTTCTTTAAAATATCATTATTTCAAGGTAGATAAAATAATTGCTAAAAAACCAAAATTTCATGGACAGTGAAATTACAGATAAAATATACATTTTTATGGATGAAAATTTCCATTTTCTTAAAAAAATTTATGTTAAAAGTAATTTTCTTTAAAATACCATAATTTCAAGGTAGATAAAAAAATTGCGTTTTAACCAAAATTTCATGGACAGTGAAATTACGGATAAAATATAGATTTTTATGGTTGCAGAATTCCATTTTTTGAAAAGAATTTAATCGTTAATTATTTATTTAGTTAATGAATTTATTGCTTTGAAAACAAAAATTTAATTGAAAATGATAATACGGTTAAAATAAAGATATATTTATGGTAAAAGATTTCCAATTTTTTTTTAAATCTATTTTTCAATAAATTAAGTAATATTCTTATAAACCAGTTTTTTTTATGGAGAGTAATTTATTCCATTACACCAACATTTCAAGAATAAAAATTATGGTTAAAAGAAATGTTTATGGTTGAATAATTACAATTTATGGAAAAGAATTTAAGTGTAAAGCAAATTCTTTAAAAAAACATTTTTTCATGAAAAGGGAAAATTTCATGGAAAATGAAATAACGGGTAAAATAAAGATTTTTATGGTTGAAGATTTCCATTTTTTTTAAATTTTTAGTTGATAGCAATTTTCTTCAAAATACCATTATTTCAAGGTAGACAAAATAATTGCTACGTAACAAGATTTCATGGACAATGAAATTACGGATAAAATATAGATTTTTATGGTTGAAGATTTCCATTTTCTAAAAAAATTTAAGTTAAAAGTAATTTTCCTTAAAATATCATTATTTCAAGGTAGATAAAATAATTGCTAAAAAACCAAAATTTCATGGACAGTGAAATTACAGATAAAATATACATTTTTATGGTTAAAGATTTCCTTTTTTTTAAATAATTCTATGTTTCAATAAATTAAGTAATATTCTTGTAAAACCAGTTTTTTTTATGGGGAATAATTTATTCCTTTTCACCAACATTTTAAGAAAAATTATATTACGGCTAAAAGAAATATTTTTATGGTTGAAGAATTCCATTATTTGAAAAGAATTTAAGTTTAAAGCAATTTTCTTTAAAATAAAATTTGTCATGGAAAATGAAATAAAGTTAGAAAAAAGATTTTTTTTGTTGAAGAATTCTATTTTTAAAAAAAATTTAAGTTCATATCAATTTTCTTAAAAATAACATTTTGCTGTGTTTAACGAATTTATTGCTTTAAAACCAAAATTTTTTGGAAAATGATTACGGTTTATAGAAAGATTTTTATGTTTGAAGATTTCCATTTTTTTTTAAATAGTTCTGTTTCAATAAATTAAGCTATATTCTTTTAAACCAGCTTTTTTATGGAGAATAATTTATTCCTTTACACCAACATTTTAGGAAAAATAAAATCACGGTTAACAGAAACATTTTTATGGTTGAAGCATTCCATTTTTTGAAAAGAATTTAAGTTAAAAGCTATTTTCTTTAAAAAAACATTTTTTCATGGAAAGGGAAAATTTCATGGTAAATGAAATAACGTTTAAAATACAGATTTTTATGGTTGAAGATTTCCATTTTTTTTTTTTAATTTTTAGTTAACAGCAATTTTCTTTCAAATACCATTCTTTCAAGGTAAATGAAATAATTGCTTACATACCAAGATTTCATGGACAATGAAATTACGGAAAAAATTAAGATTTTTATGATTTAAGAATTCCATTTTTTGAAAAGAATTTAAGGTTAAAGCTTTTTTAAAAAAAAAAACATTTTTTCACGGAAAGGGAAAATTTAATGGAAAATGAATTACTGTTTAAAATAAAGATTTTTATGTTTGGAGAATTAAATTTTCTAAAAAAATTCAAGTTAAAAGTAATTTTCTTTAAAATACCGTTATTTCAAGGAAGATAAAATAATTGCTAATAAACCAAAATTTCAAAGAGTGAAATTACGGATAAAAGATTTTTATGGTTGAAGATTTCCATTTTCTAAAAAAATAAAAGTTAAAAGTAATTTTCTTTAAAATATCACTATTTCAAGGTAGATAAACTAATTGCTAATAAACCACAATTTCATGGACAGTAAAATTACGGATAAAATATAGATTTTTATGGTTGAAGATTTCCATTTTTTTTAAATAATTTAAGTACAAAGAAATTTTCTTAAAATAATGATTCCCATGTTAAATGAATTAATTGCCTTAGCAAAATATCATAGATAATCAAAGAACGGTTAAAAGACAGATTTTAACGAATGAAAAACATTTTTTCAAATAATTTGTGTTTGAATAATTTAAGTAATATTCTTATAAATCAAATATTTTTATGGTGAAAAATTCATTTTTTTCACACTAAAATTTCAGGGAAGATGTGTTTACGGTTAAAATAAAGAATTTGTAGAATTCCATTTTAAAAGAATTAAAGTTTAAAGCATTTTCTTGAAAATAAAATTTTTTCATGGTTGATGAATTTATTGCCTTTATACAAAAATTTCATGGAAAATGTAACAACGATTTTTCTATAAAATAACATTTTTTTCTTTGTTAATGAATTAATTGCTTTGAAACAAAAATTTCGTTGAACATGATATAACGGTTAAAATAAAGATTTTTATGGTTAAATATTTCCATTTTTTTAAATAATTCTATGTTTCAATAAATTAAGTATTATAGTATTAATTATTATTGGGGAATAATTTATTCCTATTCACCAACATTTTAAGAAAAATTATATTACGGCTTAAAGAAATATTTTTATGGTTGAAGAATTCCATTTTTTGAAAAGAATTTAAGTTTAAAGCAATTTTCTTTAAAATAAAATTTGTCATGGAAAACGAAATAAAGTTAGCAAAAAGATTTTTATTGTTGAAGAATTCTATTTTTAAAAAAAATTTAAGTTCATATCAATTTTCTTAAAAATAATATTTTGCCGTGTTTAACGAATTTATTGCATTAAATTCAAAATTTTATGGAAAATGAAATAACGGTTTATATATAGATTTTTGTGTTTGAAGATTTCCATTTTTTTTTAAATAGTTCTATGTTTCAATAAATTAAGCTATATTCTTTTAAACCAGCTTTTTTATGGAGAATAATTTATTCCTTTACACCAACATTTTAGGAAAAATAAAATCACGGTTAACAGAAATATTTTTATGGTTGAAGCATTCCATTTTTTGATAAGAATTTAAGTTAAAAACTATTTTCTTAACAATAAAATTTTTCATGGAAAGGGAAAATTTCATGAAAAATGAAATAAGGTTTAAATTAAAGATTTTTATGGTTGCAGAATTCCGTTTTTAAAAAATATTTCAGTTAAAAGTAATTTTCTTTAAAATAACCTTATTTCAAGTTAGATGAAATAATTGCTTATAAACCAAAATTTTATGGACAGTGAAATTACAGATAAAATATAGATTTTTTTTTTTTTTAAATTTAAGTATAAAGCAATTTTCTCAAAATAATATTTTTTATGGTTAGTAAATTAATTGCCTTTAGACCAAGATTTCATACAAAATCAAAAAACGGTTACAAGACAGAATTTAACGATTGAAAAATTCTATTAATTTAAATAATTTACTTTTAAATAATTCAAGTAATATTTTTTTTAATCAAATTTCTTTAGGGGGATAATTTATGCCTTTAACACCAAAATTTCATGGAAAATGAAATTACGGTTAAAATATAGATTTTTATGGATGAAGATTTCCATTTTTTAAAAGAATTTAAGTGTAAAGCAATTTTCTTCAAAATAACATTTTTTCATGGTTAATGAATTTACTGCCTTTAAACCAAAATTTCATGGCAAATGAAATTACGGTTAAAAAAAAAAATTTTATGTTTGAAGAAATCAATTTTTTTTAAGAATTTAAGTTAACATCAATTTTTTTTAAAATAACATTTTTCCGTGTTTAACGAATTTATTGCCTTTAAACCAAAATATTACGGAAAACGAAATTACGGTTAATTAATTTTCATCAAAACTATTTTTGCACGGCGAGGTCATTTACCACCTGATTTTAATGCACGACGGACATTTTCGCGGAAAATGTCTTTTTTTAACGGAAAGTTTATTTTCATAAAAACTTTTTTTGCACGGCGAGGTTCTTTACCACGAAAATCTGTTTTTTTTTTAGAAAACGGACTTTGACAGGGAAACTCAACGAAAAGTTTTTTTCGTGAAAACAACTTTTGGACGGCGGGGTCATTAGCAACGAAAATCTGATTTTTACGCATGACGGACGTTTTCATTGTAACTGTCGTTTTTCAAATAGGAGTTAATTAAATTTATTTTTCAATTCGGTAAGATTATTTTTATAAAAACTGTTTTTGGATGACGAGGTCATTTACCTCGAAAATCTGTTTTTTAAGCATGACGGACATTTTCACGAAAACTGTATTTTTTCAACGGCAAGTTTATTTTCATAAAAACTTTTTTTGCACTGCGAGGTCATTTCTTTCAAAAATCTGTATTTTAGAAAATGGATTTTGACATGGAAACTGTCTTTTTTTATCGGAAATGTTATTTTCATCAAAACTTTTTTTGCCCGGCGAGGTCATTTACCACGAACATTCTTTTTTTATAGAAAACGGACGTTAACAAGGAAACTGTCTTTTTTCAACGGAAAGTTTATTTTCATAAAAACATTTTTCGAAAACTGGGTTATTTACAACAAGAATTCTTTTTTCATGCGAAACCGATATTAACACGGAAACTGTCCACGGAAATTAATTTTCATCAAAACTATTTTTGCACGGCGAGGTCATTTACTACCTGATTTTAATGCACGACGTACATTTTCACTGCAAATGTCTTTTTTTAACGGGAAGTTTATTTTAATAAAAACTTTTTTTGCACGGCGAGGTCATTTACCACGAAAATCTGTTTTTTTTAGAAAACGGACTTTGACAGGGAAACTGTCTTTTTTAAACGGAAAGTTTTTTTCACGAAAACATCTTTTGGACGGCGGGGTCATTAACAACGAAACTTTGATTTTTATGCATGACGGACTTTTTCACTGTAACTGTCGTTTTCAACGGTAAGATTATTTTCATTTAAACTGTTTTCGGACGGCGAGGTCATTTATCACAAAAATTTGGTTTTTATGCATGACGGATATTTTCACTGAAACTGTCAATTTTCAATTGAAAGTTCATTTACAAAAAACCGTTTTTGGACGGCGGGGTCATTTACCACGAAAATCCTTTTATTATGCGAAACCGAAGTTTTCACGGAAACTGTGTTTTTTAACGGAAGCATGACGAACATTTTCACGGTAACTGTCTTTTTCAACTGAAAGGTAATTTTCATAAAAACGTTTTTTGGACGGCGGGGTCATTTACCACGATATCCTTTTTTCCACGGAAGTGTTATTTTCATCAAAACCGTTTTTGCACCGCGAAGTGGGAAAATCGCGTTTTTGCAAAAAACAACGATTTTCGTGGTAAATGACAGTTTTTGTGAAAATGACTTTTCAGTTGGAAAAAAATATTTTCTGTGAAAAAAAAGGGATTTTCGTGGAAAATGACATTTTCACAAAAACTGTCATTTACCACGAAAATCGTTTTTATGAAAAAAACCATTTCGTCAAAAAAAGACAGATTCCGTGCCGGAAAAAGACAGAATGACCTCGCCGTCCAAAAACAGTTTATGAAAATAAACTTTCCGTCGAAAAAATACCGCCTTCGTGTAAATGACTTCGCGGTGCAAAAACGGTTTTGATGAAAATAACACTTCCGTGGAAAAAAAGGATATCGTGGTAAATGACCCCGCCGTCCAAAAAACGTTTTTATGAAAATTACCTTTCAGTTGAAAAAGACAGTTACCGTGAAAATGTCCGTCATGCTTCCGTTAAAAAAGACAGTTTCCGTGAAAACGTCGGTTTCGCATAATAAAAGGATTTTCGTGGTAAATGACCCCGCCGTCCAAAAACGGTTTTATGTAAGTTAACTTTCAATTGAAAATTGACAGTTTCAGTGAAAATATCCGTCATGCATAAAAATCAAATTTTCGAAAAATAGAATTTAAAAAAAAATTGGAAATCCTTAACCATAAATATCTTTATTTTAACCGTATTATCATTTTCAGAAATTTTTGTTTTCAAAGCAATAAATTCATTAACTAAATAAATAATAATCGATTAAATTCTTTTCGAAAAATGGAATTCTTCAACCATAAAAATCTATATTTTATCCGTGATTTCATTGTCCATGAAATCTTGGTCTGTAGCAATTATTTCATCTTCCTTGTAATAATGGTATTTTAAAGAAAATTGCTTTTAACTAAAAATTTAAAAAAAAAATGGAAATCTTCAACCATAAAAATTTTTATTTTAACCGTTATTTCATTTTCCATGAAATTTTCCCTTTTCATGAAAGAATGTTTTTTTAAAGAAATTGCTTTAAACTTTAATTCTTTTCAAAAAATGGTATTCTTCAACCATAAAAATCTATATTTTATCCGTAATTTCACTGTCCATGAAATTTTGGTTTATTAGCAATTATTTTATCTACCTTGAAATAATGGTATTTTAAAGAAAATTACTTTTAACATAAATTTTTTTAGGAAATGGAAATCTTCAACCATAAAAAACTATATTTTATCCGTAATTTCACTGTCCATGAAATTTTGGTTACTAAGCAATTTTTTTATCTACGTTGAAATAATGGTATTTTAAAGAAAATTACTTTTAACTTAAATTTTTTTAAGAAAATGTAAATGTTCAACCATAAAAATCAATATTTTATCCGTAATTTTACTGTCCATGAAATTTTGGTTTATAAGCAATTATTTTATCTACCTTGAAATAATGATATTTTAAAGAAAATTACTTGTAAATAAAATTATTTTAGAAAATAGAATTCTTCAACCATAAAATTCTTTATTTTAACAGTATTTCATTTTCCATGAAATTTTCCCTTTCCATGAAAAAATGTTTTTTTTTCAAAAAAAAAAGCTTTAATCTTAAATTCTTTTCAAAAAATGGAAATCTTCAACCATAAAAATCTATATTTTATCCGTGATTTCATTGTCCATGAAATCTTGGTATGTAGCAATTAGTTCATCTACCTTGAAATAATGGTATTTTAAAGAATATTGCTTTTAACTAAAAATTTAAAAAAAAATGGAAATCTTCAACCATAAAAATCTTTATTTTAACCGTTATTTCATTTTCCATGAAATTTTCGCTTTTCATGAAAAAATGTTTTTTTAAAGAAATTGCTTTAAACTTTAATTCTTTTCAAAACATTGGAATTCATCAACCATAAAAACATTTCTTTTAACCATAATTTTTATTCTTGAAATGTTGGTGTAAAGGAATAAATTACTCTCCATAAAGGAATCCCATCCTCTCCATGGGTATTTCAGCAAATATGTTAAACTACAACACACTTTTAAACGATATGAATATGCTTAAATTGTCAGACAGAAGAATTTTCACTGACTTGGTATTTTTATATAAAATTCTAAATGATTTAGTTGATAGTCCGGTATTACTTGAATTGATAAGCTTCCGAATTCCACTTCGTAATACTAGAAGTCAGGATTTATTTCAGTGCAGAAATTCTGGGACTAACTATCATATGTATTCCTCTTTGCCCAGAATACTAATGGAGGGAAACAATTATACCAAGTCAGCGGACATCTTCAATTTATCTTTGAATAAATTTAAAATATTGTTGTTGAGGCAGTTCAGTTATGTACAATAAAATGTTTTTTCTATGCTATATATGTAAAAGCCCCGAAAAAGGGCGTTTATTTATAAATAAATAAATAAATAAAACTGGTTTAAAAGAATATTACTTAATTTATTGAAAAATAGATTTTTTAATAAATTGGAAATCTTTTACCATAAATATCTTTATTTTAACAGTGTATATTAAGCGAATTAGTTGCTATGAAACTCAAAACGCTGAATTCTGTCATTTAGCGCCAAAAACGTCAAAATGTTTATAAAGCGCGCTGCAAGACTCAAATAGCAGAAATCTGCAATTTAGCGCCAAAAAACTCAAAATGGTAAAACTTGCCATTGGGCGCTATAAATTTCAAAACACTGAATCAGCTATTTTGTGCCAGAAACGACAAAATTGTTATAAAGTGCCATTATGCGATATAAAACACAAAACGCTTATTTTTGACATTTAGCATAAAAACGTCAAAATGGTTAAAGTGCATTAAGCGCTATAAAATTCAAAACGCGGAAACTGCCACTTAGTGCAGAACACGTCAAAATGGTTGTAAAGTGCTTTTAGGCGCTATTGAACTCAAAACACTTATAATTGACATTTAGCGTCAAAAACGTTTCGAGTTTTATAGCGCCTAATGGCACTTTATAACCAATTTCAAGTTCTTGGCGCTTAATGGCATATTTCAGCGTTTTGAATTTTAAAGCGTTTAATGGCACTTTACAACCATTTTTACGTTTTTGGCGCAAAACGTCAAAAATAAGTGCCACCTAATGGCACTTTATTACCATTATGAAGTTTTTGCGCTAAATGGCAGATTTCAGCGTTTTTTTAGTTTTATAGCGCCAGAAAGCACTTAATGACAATTTTGACGTTTTTGGCGCTAACTGTCAAAAATAAGTGTTTTGAGTTTTATAGCGCCTAATGGCGCTTTATGTAACCATTTTGACGTTTTTTGCATTGAATGGTGAATTTCAGCGTTTTGAGTTTAAAGCGCCTAACGGCAATTTATAACCCTTTTCACGTTTTTGGCGCCAAATCACAGATTTCAGCGTTTTGAGTTTTATATCGCCTAAATCTCTTTAAAAACATTTTGAGGTTTTAGGCGCTAAATGGCAGATGTTATCGTTTTGAGTTTTAAAGCGCCTAAAGCTCTTCATAAACATTTTGACGTTTTTGGCGCTAAATGGCAGATTTAATCGTTTTGAGTTTTATAGCGGCAAATGGCACTTTATAGCAATTAAAAAAACCGTTTTTCATGGTTTATGAATTTATTGCTTAAAAAACAAAATTTCATGTTAATGAAATTATGTTTTTTTACTTATTTCTTCAAAATTCGCAAATTCACTTTGTGGCGTCATTATTAATTTAATGACAAACAAATAACCTTGTGTACACCACTATTTAATGAACAGTATCAACATGTTTCGAAAACTATGTTTTCTTCGTCACGATAATAAGTTAATAAAAAATAACAAAAGACAAACAAGTATAGACAAATTAGAACATAGGCAAAATACTAAAAAGATGAGGTGATTAATTAATTAAAATATACAATTAGATAATTTAGAAATTTTAGAAATTAGAAAAAGTGTTAATAGTAAATTTAATATTATAAATAACCAAACGTTTTTTTTTAAATAGCCATCTTTTAAATTTATTTTCGAATTTATACTTACATTTATAATAATTTATTTTGTTATTTATACTTCCTATTTTGTTTTAATAGATTTTTTTAATTATGTTAATGTAATTTTTTACCCATCCCAATATAATTTTTATATAATTGTTTTTTACGATATTTTTATTAATTAATCACCTTTCCTTTCTAATATTTTGTCTACGTGTTAATTTGTCTATACTTGTTTGTCTTTTGTTATTTTTTATTAACTTATTATCCTAACGAAGAAAACATAGTTTTCGAAACATGTTGATGTTGCTAATTAAATAGTGGTGCACACAAGGTAATTCGTTTTCATTAAATTAATTTTTTTTTGCTGATAAGAATTCTGTTTTTTTTAAAGATTTTTATATCGAATGCCATAAAGATATTTATCAGGGAAAGCTGAGTTTTTTTGCTACTTGTTTCAAATCTTTTCCAAAAATATGCTATTCTTTGTAAATTTTTCATAAGAAGCAATTTAAAAACAGTTTTTCATGGTTAATAAAATTATTGCTTCAAAAACAAAATTTCATGGAATTTGAAATAACGGTTTAAAGATTTTTTTTTAAGGTAATTTTTTTTGTTTTTTTAAAGATTTTTCTCTAGAATGCCTTCAATCAAGGAAGGCTGTGTTTTTTGTTAATTTACAAATGTTTGTGAAAATATGTTTTTCTCTGTTTAAAAAAACTTTAAAAGATTTTTGAAGCAATGTTTTATAAAAGGTTGCCTAAAAAACATACCTTCATGGTACATGTAATTATGGTTAAACGATAGTTTTTTACGGTAAAAGAATTTTGTTTTTGTAAAGATTCTTCTCTAGAATGCCATTTAGATATTTTTCAAGGAAAGTTAAGTTTGCTTTTTTTAAATATTTTCGTCAAATATGTTTTCTTTACTAATTTTTTCATACTTAGAAATTTAAATATCGTTTTTCGTGGTTAGTGAATTTATTGCTAAAAAAACAAAATTTCAGGTAAATGAAATTACGGTTAAAAGATAGTTTTACACGGTAAAATTTTTTGTTTTTTGTTTTAGGTTTTTCTCTAGAATTCTATTTACATGTTTATCAAGGAAAATTGAGCTTTTTGCTATTTTATTCAAATTTTAGCCAAAAATTGCAATTCGTTAATAAAAAAATCATAATAAGCATTTAAAAAAACCGTTTTTCGTGGTTAATGAATTTATTGCTCAAAAACAAAATTTTGTGGCACATGAAATTATGGTTTAATGGTAGTTTTTTAAGGTAAAAGATATATTTTTTTAAAGATATTTCTCTAGAATGCCATTTAGATATTTATCAAGGAAAATTTTTTGCTATTTTTTTCAAATCTTTGCCAAAAATTTGCTATATCTTGGAAATTTTTCATAATTAGCAATTCGTAAACAGTTTTTCATGGATAATGAATTTATTGCTTAAAACACAAAATTTCGTGGTTTATCAAAAACGGTTAAAAGACAGTTTTTACGTTAAAATTTTTTGTTTTTTAAAAGATTTTTCTCTAGAATGCCGTTTAGATATTTTTCAAGGAAAGTTTTTTGCTTTTTTTAAATATTTTCGTCAAATATGTTTTCCTTTATAAATTTTTTATATCAAGCAATTTAAAAATCGTTTTTCGTGGTTAATGAATAAATTGCTGAAAAAACAAAATTTCATAAGAATGAAATTACGGTTAAACGATAGTTTTACGCCGTAAAATTTTTTGTTTTTTTTTAGATTTATTCTCTAGAATTTTATTTAGATGTTTATCAAGGAAAACTGAGGTTTTTTGCTATTTCATTCAAACTTTTGCCAAAACTTTGCTATTCTTTAAAAAAAATCATAGTAAGCAATTATAGAACCGTTTTTCATGGTTACTGAATTTATTTCTCGAAAACGAAATTTCATGCAAATGAAATTACATTAAAAGATAATTTTATACGGTCAATTTTTGGTATTTTTTTGGATTTTTCTCTAGAATTCCACAATGATGTTTATTAAGGAAAACTGATTTTTTTTGCTACTTAATTCAAATTTTTACCAAAAAATTGCAATTCTTTCAAAAAAAATTCATAATAAGCATTTAAAAAAACCGTTTTTCATGGTTAATGAATTTATTACTCAAAAACAAAATTTAGTGGTTCATGAAATTATGGTTTAAAGATAGTTTTTTTTACGGTAAAAGAATTTGTTTTTTAAGATTTTTCTCTAGAATGCCATTTGGATATTTATCTTGGAAATCTGAGGACATTTGATATTTCTTGTTTTTCTTTTTAGCGAGCAAACACCAAATAATTTTTCTAGCTCACCACGTAGTCCATTATCACACGTAACTACCGAAAGGAAAAAATTGTATTAAGCCATTTCCGTTTTTATTTTACATGAATTTTAGAGTATTACTTATTTTATGGTGTTTTACCGTGTGTAACCGCAGTTATTTTACCGTAAGAAGAAATAGCGTTTTTTTTATTGTTTAACCGTGTTTGATCGTGATTTACCATGTTGTTCCCCGTTTTACCATTTTTTACCGTGTGTAACCGTATTGAACGGTGTTTTACCGTGTTTTATTGTGAGGGAACGGACTCCGGTGTCGATAGAGACAGGTGATAGAAATGAAAGGCGTCTGATTGAGTTGTGAGTCGAGTCGTTTATTGAGGAGCTACGTTGCTAAGGTCGGTGCGAGGGTAACAGGGTGTATGCAGAAGTGTCGTAGAGGTATTGCAGGTGCACGAAGGTGATGTTGATTGGTGATGTCAGGACGCTGTGGTGGAGCAGGCCACGGGCTTGCAGGTCAACAGCATGTTTTTCGACACTGTGGCGGTGGAGAATGACCTGTTCTTCCAGGCCATTGCTCGACGCGATGAGTTGCGGAGGTAACGGCGGTGACTCGATAGGTGGGACTCACAGGCGCTAGAACTAGAGAATTATTAATCTCAGGCAAAAGGGGCGAACAATCAATAAAGTCGCCATTGATAATTTTATGGAGATATATTATATCTGCGGAGTCTCTTCTAATTTTGCATTCATTCGTGGTATTTGAAATTACGGTTTAAAGATTGTTTTTTAAGGTAGTTTTTTTTTGTTTTTTTAAAGATTTTTTCTCTAGAATGCCTTCAATCAAGGAAGGCTGTGTTTTTTGTTAATTTACAAATGTTTTCGAAAATATGTTTTTCTCTGTTTAAAAAAACTTTAAAAGATTTTTGAAGCAATGTTTTATAAAAGGTTGCCTAAAAAACATAATTTCATGGTACATGTAACGATAGTTAACGATAACATGGTTTAACGATAGTTTTTTTACGGTAAAAGAATTTTGTTTTTGTAAAGATTTTTCTTATGAATGCCTTTCGATAGTTTTTAAGAAAAGCTGGGTGTTTTGCTATTTTTTTCAAACGTTTGGCAAAAATATGCTATTCTTTGTAAATTTTTCATAATAAGCAATTTAAAAAAAGTTTTTAATGGTTAATGAATTTATCGCTCAAAAACAAAATTTCGTGGTTAATGAAATAACGGTATAAAGACAATTTTTTACATTAAAAGAATTGAGTTTTTTTAAAGACTTCTCTGTGTGAATGCCATTTAGATATTAATCAACGAAATCTGAGTTTTTTTGCTTTTTTTTATAAATCTTTGCCAAAAATATCTTAGGAAATTTTTCAAAATAAGCAATTCGAAAACAATTTTTCATGGATATTGAATTCATTGTTTAAAACAGAAAATTTCGTGGTTAATCAAATAACGGTTAAAATAAAGTTTTACACATTAAAGTTTTTTTGCTGTTTTTTAAATGTTTTCGTCAAATATGTTTTTCTTTATAATTTTTCACAAAAAACAATTTAAAAACCGTTTTTCGTGGTCAATGAATTTATTGCACTAAAACAAAATTTTGTGGTACATGAAATTATGGTTTAAAGATAGTTTTTTAAGGTAAAAGAATTTTGTTTTTTTTTTAAGATTTTTCTCTAGATTGCCATTTAGATATTTATCAAGGAAATCTGAGTTTTCTTGCTATTTTTTTCAAATCTTTGCCAAAAAATTTTCTATTTCTTGGAAAATTTTCATAATTAGCAATTGGAAAACAGTTTTTCATGGATTCACTATGAATTTTTTTTAAAGAGTAGAAAAGTTTTGGCAAAAATTTTAATAAAATAGAAAAAAAACTCAGTTTTCCTTGATAAACATCTAAATAGAATTCTAGAGTTAAATCTAAAAAAACAAAAAAATTTACGGCGTAAAACTATTTTTAACTGTAATTTCATTCAGTTGAAATTTTGTTTTTTTTTACTAATAATTCTCACGAAAAATGATTTTTAAATTGCTTATTATGAAAAATTTATAAAGGAAAACATATTTGATGAAAATATTTAAAAAAAAAGCAAAAAAACTTAACTTTCCTTGAAAAATATCTAAACGGCATTCTAGAGAAAAATCTTTTAAAAAACAAAAAAAAATTACGTAAAAAACTGTCTTTTAACCGTTATTTGATAAACCACAAAATTCTGTGTTTTAAGCAATAAATTCATTTTTTTTTTTTTTTTAATCTTTATTTTTTCCGATTATTATAAACATTTCAAAATACACATATAAGAAACAAATAAATCAAAAGTTAGGAATTAAATCTACGTAAAGTAAAAAGTAGGTGATGGGAACCCACAAAGGCACTGCCTGTGCGTGGGTAATATAAACAAAAATGCATACATCAGTAAGTACAATTAACAATAGTTATAAGTTATAAAAAAGTTATATGAGTTAGAATTAAAATGAAAACTGATGTATTAAGGTTAACATAGAATTTATAGCAAAAATTTATCCACGAAAAACTGTTTTCGAATTGCTAATTATGAAAATTTTCCAAGAAATAGCAAATTTTTGGCAAAGATTTGAAAAAAATAGCAAAAAACTCCGATTTCCTTGATAAATATCTAAATGGCAATCTAGAGAAAAATCTTAAAAAAAAAAACAAAATTCTTTTACCTTAAAAAACTATCTTTAAACCATAATTTCATGTACCACAAAATTTTGTTTTAGTGCAATAAATTCATTGACCACGAAAAACGGTTTATAAATTGTTTTTTATGAAAAATTATAAAGAAAAACATATTTGACGAAAATAATTAAAAAACAGCAAAAAACTTTAATGTGTAAAACTATATTTTAACCGTTATTTGATTAACCACGAAATTTTCTGTTTTAAGCAATGAATTCAATATCCATGAAAAATTGTTAAAGCTTTTTTTTTTTTTAAAATCATTTTTTCATGGGAAGGGAAAATTTCATGGAAAATAAAAAACTGTTAAAATAAAGATTTTTATGGTTGAAGAATTACAATTTTTTGAAAAGAATTTGTTTTAAGCAATTTCTTTAAAAAACTTTTTCCATGAAAAGGGAAAATTTCATGGAAAATGAAATAACGGTTAATATAAAGATTTTTATGGTTGAAGATTTCCATTTTTTTTTTTAATTTTTAGTTGAAAGCAATTTTCTTTAAAATACCATTATTTCAAGGTAGACGAAATAATTGCTACATAACAAAATTTCATGGACAGTGAAATTACGGATAAAATAAAGATTTTTATTGTTGAAGAATTCTATTTTCTAAAAAAATTTAAGTAAAAAGTAATTTTCTTTAAAATATCATTATTTAAAGGTTGATAAAATAATTGCTAATAAACCAAAATTAAATGGACAGTGAAATTACGGATAAAATAAAGATTTTTATGGTTGAAGAATTCTATTTTCTAAAAAAATTAAGTTAAAAGTAATTTTCTTTAAAATATCATTAATTCAAGGTAGATAAAATTATTGCTAATAAACCAAAATTTCATGGACACTAAGAAATTACGGATAAAATAAAGATTTATATGGTTGAAGAATTCCATTTTTTGAAACGAATTTAATTGATTATTATTTATTTAGTTAATGAATTTATTGCTTTGAAAACAAAAATTTCATTGAAAATGATAGTAAAGTTAAAATAAAGATATTTATGGTTTAAGATTTCCAATTTTAAAAAAAAAAAATTTTTCAATAAATTAAGTAATATTCTTTTAAACCAGTTTTTTTATGGAGAGTAAATTATTCCTTTACACCAACATGTCAAGAATAAAAATTATGATTAAAAGAAATGTTTTTATGGTTGAAGAATAACAATTTTTTTAAAAGAATTTAAGTTTTAAGCAATTTCTTTAAAAAACATTTTTTCATGAAAAGGGAAAATTTCATGGAAAATGAAATAACGATTAATATAAAGATTTTTATGGTCGAAGATTTCCATTTTTTTTTTTATTTTTAGTTGAAAGCAATTTTCTTTAAAATACCATTATTTCAAGGTAGACGAAATAATTACTACATAACAAGATTTCATGGACAATTAAATTACGGCTAAAATATAGATTTTATGGTTGAAGATTTCCATTTTTTGAAAAGAATTAATGTTAAAAGTAATTTTCTTTAAAATATCATTATTTCAAGGTAGATGAAATAATTGCTAAAAAACCAAATTTTCATGGACAGTGAAATTACGGATAAAATATATTTTTTTTGTTGAAGAATACCATTTTTTGAAAAGAATTTAAGATTAAAGTTTTTTTTTTTTAAAAGAACATTTTTTCATGGAAACGGAAAATTTCATGGAAAATGAAATTCTGCTTAAAATAAAGATTTGTATGGTTGAAAATTTTTATTTAAAAAAAAAAAATTTAATTAAAAATTTTCTTTAAAATACCATTATTTCAAAGGAGATGAAATAATTGCTTATTAATCAAAATTTCATGGACAATAAAATTACGGATAAAATATTGATTTTTATGGTTGAAGATTTCCATTTTTAAAAAAAATTTATGTTTAAAGTAATTTTCTTTAAAATACCATTATTTCAATGTAGATTAAATAATTGCTAATAAATCAAAATTTCATGGACAGTAAAATTACGGATAAAATAAAGATTTTTCATGGTTGAAGATATCCATTTTCTAAAAATTTTATGTTTAAAGTAATGTTCTTTAAAATACCATTATTTCAAGGTAGACGAAATAATTGCTACATAACAAGATTTCATGGACAATTACATTACGTCTAAAATATAGATTTTTATGGTTGAAGATTTCCATTTTTTGAAAAGAATTAATGTTAAAAGTAATTTTCTTTAAAATATCATTATTTCAAGGTAGATGAAATAATAGCTACATACCAAGATTTCATGGACAATGAAATCACGGATAAAATAGAGATTTTTGTGGTTGAGATTTCCATGTTTTGAAAAGAATTTAAGGTTAAAGCTTTTTTTTATTTTTAAATCATTTTTCCATGGGAAGGGAAAATTTCATGGAAAATAAAATACTGTTAAAATAAAGATTTTTATGGTTGAAGAATTCCATTTTCTAAAAAAATTTTATTTACAAGTAATTTTCTTTAAAATATCATTATTTCAAGGTAGATAAAATAATTGCTTATAAACCAAAATTTCATGGACAGTGAAATTACGGATAAAATAAAGATTTTTTATGGTTGAGATATCCATTTTCTAATAATATTTAAGTTTGAAGTAATTTTCTATAAAATACCATAATTTCAATGTAGATTAAATCATTGCTAATAAACCAAAATTTCATGGACCCTGAAATTACGGATAAAATAAAGATTTTTATGGTTGAAGAATTCTATTTTCTTAAAAAATTTAAGGTAAAAGTAATTTTCTTTAAAATACCATTATTTCAATGTAGATTAAATAATTGCTAATAAACCAACATTTCATGGACGGTAAAATTACGGATTAAATAAAGATTTTTATGTTTGAAGATATCCAGTTTCTAAAAATTTTATGTTTAAAGTAATTTTCTTTAAAATACCATTATTTCAAGGAAGACGAAATAATTGCTACATTACAAGATTTCATGGACAATGAATTTTCGGCTAAAATATAGATTTTTATGGTTGAAGATTTCCATTTTCAAATAAAATTTATGTTTAAAGTAATTTTCTTTAAAATACCATTATTTCAATGTAGATTAAATAATTGCTAATAAATCAAAATTTCATGGACAGTAAAATTACGGATAAAATAAAGATTTTTATGGTTGAAGATTTCGAGTTTCTAAAAATTTTATGTTTAAAGTCATTTTCTTTAAAATTCCTTTATTTCAATATTGATTAAATAATTGATAATAAACCAAAATTTCATGGACAGTGAAATTACGGATAAAATATAGATTTTTATGGTTGAAGTTTTCCATTTACTAAAAAAATTTAAGTTAAAAGTAATTTTCTTTAAAATATCATTATTTCATGGTGGATAAAATAATTGCTTATAAACCAAAATTTCATGGACAGTGAAATTACGGATAAAATAAAGATTTTTTATGGTTGAGATATCCATTTTCTAAAAATATTTAAGTTTAAAGTAATTTTCTATAAAATACCATAATTTCAATGTAGATTAAATCATTGCTCATAAACCAAAATTTCATGGACCCTGAAATTACGGATAAAATAAAGATTTTTATGGTTGAAGAATTCTATTTTCTTAAAAAATTTAAGCTAAAAGTAATTTTCTTTAAAATACCATTATTTCAATATAGATTAAATAATTGCTAATAAACCAACATTTCATGGACGGTAAAATAAAGATTTTTAAGTTTGAAGATATCCAGTTTCTAAAAATTTTATGTTTAAAGTAATTTTCTTTAAAATACCATTATTTCAAGGAAGACGAAATAATTGCTACATAACAAGATTTCATGGACAATGAATTTTCGGCTAAAATATAGATTTTTATGGTTGAAGATTTCCATTTTCAAATAAAATTTATGTTTAAAGTAATTTTCTTAAAAATACCATTATTTCAATGTAGATTAAATAATTGCTAATAAATCAAAATTTCATGGACAGTAAAATTACGGATAAAATAAAGATTTTTATGGTTGAAGATTTCGAGTTTCTAAAAATTTTATGTTTAAAGTAATTTTCTTTAAAATACCTTTATTTCAATATCGATTAAATAATTGCTAATAAACCAAAATTTCATGGACAGTGAAATAACGGATAAAATATAGATTTTTATGGTTGAAGTTTTCCATTTACTAAAAAAATTTAAGTTAAAAGTAATTTTCTTTAAAATATCATTATTTCATGGTAGATGAAATATTTGCTTATAAACCAAAATTTCATGGACAGTGAAATTACCGATAAAATAAATATTTTTTATGGTTGAGATATCCATTTTCTAAAAATATTTAAGTTTAAAGTAATTTTCTATAAAATACCATAATTTCAATGTTGATTAAATAATTGCTTATAAACCAAAATTTCATGGACCCTGAAATTACGGATAAAATAAAGATTTTTATGGTTAAAGAATTCTATTTTCTTAAAAAATTTAAGGTAAAAGTAATTTTCTTAAAAATACCATTATTTCAATGTAGATTAAATAATTGCTAATAAACCAACATTTCATGGACGGTAAAATTACGGATAAAATAAAGATTTTTATGTTTGAAGATATCCAGTTTCTAAAAATTTTATGTTTAAAGTAATTTTCTTTAAAATATCATTATTTCAAGGAACACGAAATAATTGCTACATAACAAGATTTCATGGACAATGAAATTACGGCTAAATTATAGATTTTTATGGTTGAAGATTTCCATTTTTTGAAAAGAATTAATGTTAGGAGTAATTTTATTTAAAATATCATAATTTCAAGGTAGATGAAATTATTGCTAATAAACAAAAATTTCATGGACAGTGAAATTACGGATAAAATATATTTTTTATGTTGAAGTATACCATTTTTTGAAAAAAATTTAAGGTTTAAGTTTTTTTTTTTTTTTTAAAAACATTTTTTCATGGAAATTTCATGGAAAATGAAATTCTGTTAAAAATTTGTATGGTTGAGAAATTTTATTCTTAAAAACTTTTACTAAAAATTTTCTTTAAAATACCATTATTTCAAAGGAGATGAAATAATTGCTTATTAATCAAAATTTCATGGACGATAAAATTACGGATAAAATATTGATTTTTATGGTTGAAGATTTCCATTTTTAAAAAAAATTTATTTTTAAAATAATTTTCTTTAAAATACCATTATTTCAATGTAGATAAAATAATTGCTAATAAACCAAAATTTCATGGACCCTGAAATTACGGATAAAATAAAGATTTTTATGGTTGTCCATCTTTATGGCAGATGAGAGCTCATCTGCCCTGATGATGGACACAGTAACGCTGTCCGAAACGTTGGCTAAAGAAGTAGGTAGCGAAACACGGCATAACACCCCAAAAACAATAACAAAAATTCTTTTAAACCAGTTTTTTTATGGAGAGTAATTTATTCCTTAACACCAACATTTCAAGAATAAAAATTATGGTTAAAAGAAATGTTTTTATGGTTGAGGAATTACAATTTTTTGAAAAGAATTAAAGTTAAAAGCAATTTCTTTAAAAAAACATTTTTTCATGAAAAGGGAAAATTTCATGGAAAATGAAAAAACGGTTCAAATAAATATTTGTATGGTTGAAGATTTCCATTTTTTTTTAAAATTTTTAGTTAAAAGCAATTTTCTTTAAAATACCATTATTTCAAGGAAGATGAAATAATTGCTACATACCACGATTTCATGGACAATGTAATCACGGATAAAATAAAGATTTTTATGGTTGAAGATTTCCATTTTTTGAAAAGAATTTAAGGTTAAAACTTTATTTTTTGAAAAAAAACATTTTTTCATCGAAAGGGAAAATTTCATGGAAAATGAAATACTGTTAAAATAAAGATTTTTATGGTTGAAGAATTCCATTTACTAAAAAAAATTATTTAGAAGTAATTTTCTTTAAAATATCATTATTTCGAGGTAGATAAAATAATTACTTATAAACCAAAATTTCATGGACAGTAAAATTACGGATTAAATAAAGATTTTTATGGTTGAAGATTTCCATTTTCTAAAAAAAATTATTTTTAAAGTAATTTTCTTTAAAATATCATTATTTCAATGTTGATTAAATAATTGCTAATAAACCAAAATTTCATGGACAGTGAAATTATGGATAAAATATAGATTTTTATGGTTGAAGCTTTCCTTTTACTAAAAAAATTTAAGTTAAAAGTAATTTTCTTTAAAATATTATTATTTTAAGGTAAATAAAATAATTGCTAATAAACCAAAATTTAATGGACAGTGAAATTACGGATAAAATAAAGAATTTTATGTCAAAATTTCATGGACAGTGAAATTATGGATAAAATAAAGATTTTTATGGTTGAAGAATTCCATTTTTAAAACGAATTTTATTGATTATTATTTATTTAGTTAATGAATTTATTGCTTTGAAAACAAAAATTTCATTGAAAATGATAATACGGTTAAAATAAAGATATTTATTGTAAAAGATTTCCAATTTTTTAAAAAATTCTATTTTTCAATAAATTAAGTAATATTCTTTTAAACCATTTTTTTTATGGAGAGTAATTTATTCCTCTACACCAACATTTCAAGAATAAAAATTATGGTAAAAAGAAATGTTTTTATGGTTGATGAATTCCAATTTTTTGAAAAGAATTAAAGTTTAAAGCAATTTCTTAAAAAAAACATTTTTTCATGAAAAGCGAAAATTTCATGGAAAATGAAATAACGGTTAAAATGTAGATTTTTATGGTTGAAGATTTCCATTTTTTTTTAAATTTTTAGTTAAAAGCAATTTCCTTTAAAATACCATTATTTCAAGGTAGATGTAATAATTGCTACATACCAAGATTTCATGGACAATGTAATCACGGATAAAATATAGATTTTTATGTTTGAAGATTTCCATTTTTTGAAAAGAATTTAAGGTTAAAGCTATTTTTTTGAAAAAAAACATTTTTTCAAGGAAAGGGAAAATTTCATGGACAATGAAATACTGTTAAAATAAAGATTTTTATGGTTGAAGAATTCCATTTTCTAAAAAAATTTTATTTACAAGTAATTTTCTTTAAATATCATTATTTCAAGGTAGATGAAATAATTGCTAATAAACCAAATATTTCATGGACAGTGAAATTACGGATTAAATAAAGATTTTTATGGTTGAAGAATTCCATTTTTGAAACGAATTTAATTGATTATTATTAATTTAGTTAATGAATTTATTGCTTTGATAACAAAAATTTCATTGAAATGATAATACGGTTAAAATAAAGATATTTATGGTAAAAGATTTCCAATTTTTGAAAAAATTCTATTTTTCAATAAATTAAGTAATCTTCTTTTAAAGCAGTTTTTTTATGGAGAGTAATTTATTCCTTTACACGAACATTTCAAGATTAAAAATTATGGTTAGAAGAAATGTTTTTATGGTTGAAGAATTCCAATTTTTGAAAAGAATTAAAGCTTAAAGCAATTTCTTTCAAAAAACACTTTTTCATGAAAAGGGAAAATTTCATGGAAAATGAAATAACGGTTAAAATAAAGATTTTTATGATTGAAGATTTCCATTTTTTTAAATTTTTTAGTTAAAAGCAATTTTCTTTAAAATACCATTATTTCAAGGAAGATGAAATAATTGCTACATACCAAGATTTCATGGACAATGAAATCACGGATAAAATATAGATTTTTATGGTTGAAGATTTCCATATTTTGAAAAGAATTTGATGTTAAAGGTTTTTTTTTGAAAAAAAACATTTTTTCATGGAAAGGGAAAATTTCATGGAAAATGAAATACTGTTAAAATAAAGATTTTTATGGTTGAAGAATTCCATTGTCTAAAAAAAATTTATTTTCAAGTAATTTTCTTTAAAATATCATTTTTTCAAGGTAGATAAAATAATTGCTTATAAAACAAAATTTCATGGACAGTAAAATTACGTATAAAATATTGATTTTTATGGTTGAAGATTTCCATTTTCTAAAAAAATTTATGTTAAAAGTAATTTTCTTTAAAATATCATTATTTCAAGGTAGATGAAATAATTGCTAATAAACCAAAATTTCTTGAACAATGAAATTACGGATAAAATATAGATTTTTATGATTGAAGATATCCACTTTCTAAAAAATTTTTAGTTAAAAGTAATTTTCTTTTAAATATCATTATTTCAAGGTAGATAAAATAATTGCTAATAAACCAAAATTTCATGGACAGTGAAATTACAGATAAAATTTAGATTTTTATGGTTGAAAATTTCCATTTTCTTAAATAAATTTATGTTAAAAGTAATTTTCTTTAAAATACCATAATTTCAAGGTAGATAAAAAAATTGCACATTAACCAACATTTCATGGACAGTGAAATAACGGATAAAATATAGATTTTTATGTTTGAAGATTTCCATTTTCTACAAAAATTTATGTTAAAAGTAATTTTCTTTAAAATACCATTATTTCAAGGTAGATTAAATAATTGCTAATAAACCAAAATTTCATGGACAGTGAAATTACGGATTAAATAAAGATTTTTATGGTTGCAGAATTCCATTTTTTGAAAAGAATTTAATCGTTAATTATTTATTTAGTTAATGAATTTATTGCTTCGTAAACAAAAATTTAATTGAAAATGATAATACGGTTAAAATGTTATGGTAAAAGATTTCAATTTTTTTTTAAATTCTATTTTTCAATAAATTAAGTAATATTCTTATAAACCAGTTTTTTTTATGGAGAGTAATTTATTCCTCTACACCAACATTTCAAGAATAAAAATTATGGTTAAAAAAAATGTTTTTATGGTTGAAGAATTCCAATTTTTTGAAAAGAATTAAAGTTTAAAGCAATTTCTTTAAAAAAACATTTTTTCATGAAAAGGGAAAATTTCATGGAAAATGTTAAATAAAGATTTTTACGGTTAAAGATTTCCATTTTTTTTTTAATTTTTAGTTAAAAGCAATTTTCTTTAAAATACCATTATTTCAAGGAAGATGAAATAATTGCTAATAAACCAAAATTTCATGGACCCTGAAATTACGGATAAAATAAAGATTTTTATGGTTGTCCATCTTCAGGGCAGATGAGAGCTCATCTGCCCTGATGATGGACACAGAAACGCTGTCCGAAACGTTGGCTAAAGAATGAGGTAGCGAAACACGGCATAACACCCCAAAAACAATAACAAAAATTCTTTTAAACCAGTTTTTTTTATGGAGAGTAATTTATTCCTTTACCTCAACATTTCAAGAATAAAAATTATGGTTAAAAGAAGTTTTTATGGTTGAATAATCACAATTTTTTGAAAAGAATTTAAGTTTTAAGCAATTTTTTTAAAAAAACATTTTTTTATGAAAAGGGAAAATTTCATGGAAAATGAAATAACGGTTAAAATAAAGATTTTTACTGTTGAAGATTTCCATTTTTTTTTAAATATTTAGTTTATAGCAATTTTCTTCAAAATACCATTATTTCAAGGTAGACGAAATAATTGCTACGTAACAAGATTTCATGCACAATGAAATTACGGATAAAATATTGATTTTTATGGTTGAAAATTCCCATTTTCTTTAAAAAAATTATGTTTAAAGTAATTTTCTTTAAAATATTATTACTTGAAGGTAAATAAAATAATTGCTAATAAACCAAAATTTAATGGACAGTGAAATTACGGATAGAATAAAGATTTTTATGTCAAAATTTCATGGACAGTAAAATTACGGATTAAATAAAGATTTTTATGGTTTAAGATTTCCATTTTCTAAAAAAAATTATTTTTAAAGTAATTTTCTTTAAATATCATTATTTCAAGGTAGATGAAATAATTGCTAATAAACCAAAATTTCATGGACAGTGAAATTACGGATTAAATAAAGATTTTTATGGTTGAAGAATTCCATTTTTGAAACGAATTTAATTGATTATTATTAATTTAGTTAATGAATTTATTGCTTTGATAACAAAAAATTCATTGAAAATGATAATACGGTTAAAATAAAGATATTTATGGTAAAAGATTTCCAATTTTTGAAAAAATTCTATTTTTCAATAAATTAAGTAATCTTCTTTTAAAGCAGTTTTTTTATGGAGAGTAATTTATTCCTTTACACGAACATTTCAAGATTAAAAATTATGGTTAGAAGAAATGTTTTTATGGTTGAAGAATTCCATTTTTTTTAAATTTTTTAGTTAAAAGCAATTTTCTTTAAAATACCATTATTTCAAGGAAGATGAAATAATTGCTACATACCAAGATTTCATGGACAATGTAATCACGGATAAAATATAGATTTTTATGGTTTAAGCTTTCCATATTTTGAAAAGAATTTGATGTTAAAGGTTTTTTTTTGAAAAAAATTATTTTTTCATGGAAAGGGAAAATTTCATGGAAAATGAAATACTGTTAAAATAAAGATTTTTATGGTTGAAGAATTCCATTGTCTAAAAAAAATTTATTTTCAAGTAATTTTCTTTAAAATATCATTTTTTCAAGGTAGATAAAATAATTGCTTATAAAACAAAATTTCATGGACAGTAAAATTACGGATAAAATATTGATTTTTATGGTTGAAGATTTCCATTTTCTAAAAAAATTTATGTTAAAAGTAATTTTCTTTAAAATATCATTATTTCAAGGTAGATGAAATAATTGCTAATAAACCAAAATTTCTTGAACAATGAAATTACGGATAAAATATAGATTTTTTATGATTGAAGATATCCACTTTATAAAAAAATTTTAGTTAAAAGTAATTTTCTTTTAAATATCATTATTTCAAGGTAGATAAAATAATTGCTAATAAACCAAAATTTCATGGACAGTGAAATTACAGATAAAATTTAGATTTTATGGTTGAACATTTCCATTTTCTTAAATAAATTAATGTTAAAAGTAATTTTCTTTAAATTACCATAATTTCAAGGTAGATAAAAAAATTGCATATTAACCAACATTTCATGGACAGTGAAATAACGGATAAAATATAGATTTTTATGTTTGAAGATTTCCATTTTCTACAAAAATTTATGTTAAAAGTAATTTTCTTTAAAATACCATTATTTCAAGGTAGATTAAATAATTGCTAATAAACCAAAATTTCATGGACAGTGAAATTACGGATTAAATAAAGATTTTTATGGTTGCAGAATTCCATTTTTTGAAAAGAATTTAATCGTGAATTATTTATTTAGTTAATGAATTTATTGCTTTGAAAACAAAAATTTAATTGAAAATGATAATACGGTTAAAATAAAGATATATTTATGGTAAAAGATTTCCAATTTTTTTTTAAATTCTATTTTTCAATAAATTTAGTGATATTCTTTTAAACCATTTTTTTTTATGGAGAGTAATTTATTCCTCTACACCAACATTTCAAGAATAAAAATTATGGTTAAAAGAAATGTTTTTATGGTTGAAGATTTCCGGATAAAATATTGATTTTTATGGTTGAAGATTTCCATTTTTAAAAAAATTTATGTTTAAACTAATTTTCTTTAAAATACCATTATTTCAATGTAGATAAAATAATTGCTAATAAACCAAAATTTCATGGACCCTGAAATTACGGATAAAATAAAGATTTTTATGGTTGTCCATCTTCAGGGCAGATGAGAGCTCATCTGCCCTGATGATGGACACAGAAACGCTGTCCGAAACGTTGGCTAAAGAATGAGGTAGCGAAACACGGCATAACACCCCAAAAACAATAACAAAAATTCTTTTAAACCAGTTTTTTTTATGGAGTAATTTATTCCTTAACACCAACATTTCAAGAATAAAAATTATGGTTAAAAGAAATGTTTTTATGGTTGAGGAATTACAATTTTTTGAAAAGAATTAAGGTTTAAAGCAATTTCTTTAAAAAAACATTTTTTCATGAAAAGGGAAAATTTCATGGAAAATGAAATAACGGTTAAAATAATGATTTTTATTGTTGAAGATTTCAATTTTTTTTTTAATTTTTAGTTAATAGCAATTTTCTTCAAAATACCATTTTTTCAAGGTAGAAGAAATAATTGCTACGTAACAAGATTTCATGGACAATGAAATTACGGATAAAATATAGATTTTTATGGTTGAAAATACCCATTTTCTTTAAAAAAATAATGTTAAAAGTAATTTTCTTTAAAATACCATTATTTCAAGGTAGATAAAAAATTGCTCATTAACCAAAATTTCATGGACATTGAAATTTCGGATAAAATATAGATTTTTATGGTTGAAGATTTCCATTTTCTAAAAAAATTTAAGTTAAAAGTAATTTTCTTTAAAATATCATTATTTCAAGGTAGATTAAATAATTGCTAATAAACCAAAATTTAATGGACAGTGAAATTACGGAAAAAATAAAGATTTTTATGTTCGAAGAATTCTATTTACTAAAAAATTTAAGATAAAAGTAATTTTCTTTAAAATATCATCAATTCAAGGTAGATAAATTATTGCTAATAAACCAAAATTTCATGGACAGTGAAATTACGGATAAAATAAAGATTTTTATGGTTGAAGAATTCCATTTTTAAAACGAATTTAATTGATTATTATTTATTTAGTTAATGAATTTATTGCTTTGAAAACAAAAATATCATTCAAAATGATAATACGGTTAAAATAAAGATATTTATGGTAAAAGATTTCCAATTTTTTTAAAAATTCTATTTTTCAATAAATTTAGTAATATTCTTTTAAACCAGTTTTTTTATGGAGAGTAATTTATTCCTCTACACCAACATTTCAAGAATAAAAATTATGGTTAAAAAAAATGTTTTTATGGTTGAAGAATTCCAATTTTTTGAAAAGAATTAAAGTTTAAAGCAATTTCTTTAAAAAAACATTTTTTCATGAAAAGGGAAAATTTCATGGAAAATGTTAAAATAAAGATTTTTACGGTTAAAGATTTCCATTTTTTTTTTAATTTTTAGTTAATAGCAATTTTCTTTAAAATACCATTATTTCAAGGAAGATGAAATAATTGCTACATACCAAGATTTCATGGACAATGTAATCACGGATAAAATAAAGATTTTTATGGTTGAAGATTTCCATTTTTTGAAAAGAATTTAAGGTTAAAACTTTATTTTTTGAAAAAAAACATTTTTTCATGGAAAGGGAAAATTTCATGGAAAATGAAATACTGTTAAAATAAAGAATTTTATGGTTGAAGAATTCCATTTACTAAAAAAAATTATTTAGAAGTAATTTTCTTTAAAATATCATTATTTCAAGGTAGATAAAATAATTACTTATAAACCAAAATTTCATGGACAGTGAAATTATGGATAAAATTAGATTTTTATGGTTGAAGCTTTCCATTTACTAAAAAAATTTAAGTTAAAAGTAATTTTCTTTAAAATATTATTATTTTAAGGTAAATAAAATAATTGCTAATAAACCAAAATTTAATGGACAGTGAAATTACGGATAGAATAAAGATTTTTATGTCAAAATTTCATGGACAGTGAAATTATGGATAAAATAAAGATTTTTATGGTTGAAGAATTCCATTTTTAAAACGAATTTTATTGATTATTATTTATTAAGTTAATGAATTTATTGCTTTGAAAACAAAAATTTCATTGAAAATGATAATACGGTTATAATAAAGATATTTATTGTAAAAGATTTCCAATTTTTTAAAAAATTCTATTTTTCAATAAATTTAGTAATATTCTTTTAAACCATTTTTTTTTATGGAGAGTAATTTATTCCTCTACACCAACATTTCAAGAATAAAAATTATGGTTAAAAGAAATGTTTTTATGGTTGAAAATTTCCATTTTTTGAAAAGAATTTAAGGTTAAAACTTTATTTTTTGAAAAAAAACATTTTTTCATGGAAAGGGAAAATTTCATGGAAAATGAAATACTGTTAAAATAAAGATTTTTATGGTTGAAGAATTCCATTTACTAAAAAAAAATTATTTAGAAGTAATTTTCTTTAAAATATCATTATTTCAAGGTAGATAAAATAATTACTTATAAACCAAAATTTCATGGACAGTAAAATTACGGATTAAATAAAGATTTTTATGGTTTAAGATTTCCATTTTCTAAAAAAAATTATTTTTAAAGTAATTTTCTTTAATTATCATTATTTCAAGGTAGATGAAATAATTGCTAATAATCCAAAATTTCATGGACAGTGAAATTACGGATTAAATAAAGATTTTTATGGTTGAAGAATTCCATTTTTGAAACGAATTTAATTGATTATTATTAATTAAGTTAATGAATTTATTGCTTTGATAACAAAAATTTCATTGAAAATGATAATACGGTTAAAATAAAGATATTTATGGTAAAAGATTTCCAATTTTTTTTTAAATTCTATTTTTCAATAAATAAAGTAATATTCTTATAAACCAGTTTTTTTATGGAGAGCAATTTATTCCTTTACACCAACATTTCAAGAATAAAAATTATGGTTAAAAGAAGTTTTTATGGTTGAATAATAACAATTTTTTGAAAAGAATTTAAGTTTTAAGCAATTTCTTTAAAAAAACATTTTTTCATAAAAAGGGAAAATTTCATGGAAAATGAAATAACGGTTAAAATAAAGATTTTTACTGTTGAAGATTTCCATTTTTTTTTAAATTTTTAGTTTATAGCAATTTTCTTCAAAATACCATTATTTCAAGGTAGACGAAATAATTGCTACGTAACAAGATTTCATGCACAATGAAATTACGGATAAAATATAGATTTTTATGGTTGAAAATTCCCATTTTCTTTAAAAAAATTATGTTAAAAGTAATTTTCTTTAAAATACCACTATTTCAAGGTAGATAAAAAAATTGCTCATTAACCAAAATTTCATGGACAGTGAAATTACGGATAAAATATAGATTTTTATAGTTGAAGATTTCCATTTTCTAAAAAAATTTAAGTTAAAAGTAATTTTCTTTAAAAAATCATTATTTCAAGGTAGATAAAATAATTGCTAAAAAACCAAAATTTCATGGACAGTGAAATTACAGATAAAATTTACATTTTTATGGTTTAAAATTTCCATTTTCTTAAAAAACATTATGTTAAAAGTAATTTTCTTTAAAATACCATAATTTCAAGGTAGATAAAAAAATTGCATATTAACCAACATTTCATGGACAGTGAAATCACGGATAAAATATAGATTTTTATGTTTGAAGATTTCCATTTTCTTAAAAAATTTATGTTAAAAATAATTTTCTTTAAAATACCATTATTTCAAGGTAGATTAAATAATTGCTAATAAACCAAAATTTCATGGACAGTGAAATTACGGATAAAATATAGATTTTAATGGTTGAAGAATTCCATTTTCTAAAAAAATTTATGTTAAAAGTAATTTTCTTTAAAATACCATTATTTCAAGGTAGATTAAATAATTGCTTATAAACCAAAATTTCATGGACAGTGAAATTACGGATAAAGTATAGATTTTTATGGTTGCAGAATTCCATTTTTTGAAAAGAATTTAATCGATTATTATTTAATTAGTTAATGAATTTATTGCTTTGAAAACAAAAATTTAATTGAAAATGATAATACGGTTAAAAGAAAGATATATTTATGGTAAAAGATTTCCAATTTTTTTTTAAATTCTATTTTTCAATAAATAAAGTAATATTCTTATAAACCAGTTTTTTTATGGAGAGCAATTTATTCCTTTACACCAACATTTCAAGAATAAAAATTATGGTTAAAAGAAGTTTTTATGGTTGAATAATAACAATTTTTTGAAAAGAATTTAAGTTTTAAGCAATTTCTTTAAAAAAACATTTTTTCATGAAAAGGGAAAATTTCATGGAAAATGAAATAACGGTTAAAATAAAGATTTTTACTGTTGAAGATTTCCATTTTTTTTTAAATTTTTAGTTTATAGCAATTTTCTTCAAAATACCATTATTTCAAGGTAGACGAAATAATTGCTACGTAACAAGATTTCATGCACAATGAAATTACGGATAAAATATAGATTTTTATGGTTGAAAATTCCCATTTTCTTTAAAAAAATTATGTTAAAAGTAATTTTCTTTAAAATACCACTATTTCAAGGTAGATAAAAAAATTGCTCATTAACCAAAATTTCATGGACAGTGAAATTACGGATAAAATATAGATTTTTATAGTTGAAGATTTCCATTTTCTAAAAAAATTTAAGTTAAAAGTAATTTTCTTTAAAAAATCATTATTTCAAGGTAGATAAAATAATTGCTAAAAAACCAAAATTTCATGGACAGTGAAATTACAGATAAAATTTACATTTTTATGGTTTAAAATTTCCATTTTCTTAAAAAACATTATGTTAAAAGTAATTTTCTTTAAAATACCATAATTTCAAGGTAGATAAAAAAATTGCATATTAACCAACATTTCATGGACAGTGAAATCACGGATAAAATATAGATTTTTATGTTTGAAGAATTCCATTTTCTAAAAAAATTTATGTTAAAAGTAATTTTCTTTAAAATACCATTATTTCAAGGTAGATTAAATAATTGCTTATAAACCAAAATTTCATGGACAGTGAAATTACGGATAAAGTATAGATTTTTATGGTTGCAGAATTCCATTTTTTGAAAAGAATTTAATCGATTATTATTTAATTAGTTAATGAATTTATTGCTTTGAAAACAAAAATTTCATTGTAAATGATAATACGGTTAAAATAAAGATATATTTATGGTAAAAGATTTCCAATTTTTTTTTAAATTCTATTTTTCAATAAATTAAGTAATATTCTTATAAACCAGTTTTTTTTATGGAGAGCTATTTTAAATAACACTTGTCCGTTTTTAACGAATTTATTGCTTTTAAACCAAAATTTAATGGAAAATGAAAATTCTTTAAAATAAAATTTTTTCATGGTTGATGAATTAATTGCCTTTATACAAAAATTTCATGGAAAATGTAACAACGTTTTTTCTATATAATAACATTTTTTTCTTTGTTAATGAATTTATTGCTTTGAAACAAAAATTTCGTTGAAAATGAAATAACGGTTAAAATAAAGACTTTTATGGTTAAAGATTTCCATTTTTTTAAATAATTCTATGTTTCAATAAATTAAGTAATATTCTTGTAAAACCAGTTTTTTTTATGGGGAATAATTTATTCCTTTTCACCAACATTTTAAGAAAAATTATATTTCGGCTAAAAGAAATATTTTTATGGTTGAAGAATTCCATTTTTTGAAAAGAATTTAAGTTATTTAAAAATAAAATTTGTCATGGAAAATGAAATAAAGATAGCAAAAAGATTTTTATTGTTGAAGAATTCTTTTTTTAAAAAAAATTTAAGTTCATATCAATTTTCTTAAAAATAGCATTTTGCCGTGTTTAACGAATTTATTGCTTTAAAACCAAAATTTTATGGAAAATGAAATAACGGTTTATATATAGATGTTTGAAGATTTCCATTTTTTTTAAATAGTTCTATGTTTCAATAAATTAAGCTATATTCTTTTAAACCAGCATTTTTATGGAGAATAATTTATTCCTTTACACCAACATTTTAGGAAAAATAAAATCACGGTTAACAGAAATATTTTTATGGTTGAAGCATTCCATTTTTTGAAAAGAATTTAAGATAAAGCTATTTTCTTAAAAATAAAATTTTTCTTGGAAAGGGAAAATTTCATGAAAAATGAAATAAGGTTTAAAATAAAGATTTTTATGGTTGAAGAATTCCGTTTTTAAAAAATATTTAAGTTAAAAGTAATTTTCTTTAAAATAACATTATTTCAAGTTAGATGAAATAATTGCTTATAAACCAAAATTTTATGGACAGTGAAATTACGGATAAAATATAGATTTTTATGGTTGAAGATTTCCATTTTTTTTTTTAATTTAAGTATAAAGCAATTTTCTTAAAATAATATTTTTTATGGTTAGTAAATTAATTGCCTTTAGACCAAGATTTCATACAAAATCAAAGAACGGTTACAAGACAGAATTTAACGGTTGAAAAATTCAATTAATTTAAATAATTTACTTTTAAATAATTTAAGTAATATTTTTTTTAATCAAATTTCTTTAGGGGGATAATTTATGCCTTTAACACCAAAATTTCATGGAAAATGAAATTACGGTTAAAATATAGATTTTTATGGATGAAGATTTCCATTTTTTAAAAGAATTTAAGTGTAAAGCAATTTTCTTCAAAATAACATTTTTTCATGGTTAATGAATTTATTGCCTTTAAACCAAAATTTCATGGCAAATGAAATTAAGGTTAAAAAAAAAAATTTTATCTTTGAAGAAATCAATTTTTTTTAAGAATTTAAGTTAACATCAATTTTTTTTAAAATAACCTTTTTCCGTGTTTAACGAATTTATTGCCTTTAAACCAAAATATTACGGAAAACGAAATTACGGTTAATTAATTTTCATCAAAACTATTTTTGCACGGCGAGGTCATTTACCACCTGATTTTAATGCACGACGGACATTTTCACGGAAAATGTCTTTTTTTAACGGAAAGTTTATTTTCATAAAAACTTTTTTTGCACGGCGAGGTTCTTTACCACGAAAATCTGTTTTTTTTTTTAGAAAACGGACTTTGACAGGGAAACTCAACGAAAAGTTTTTTTCATGAAAACAACTTTTGGACGGCGGGGTCATTAGCAACGAAAATCTGATTTTTACGCATGACGGACGTTTTCATTGTAACTGTCGTTTTTCAAATAGGAGTTAATTAAATTTATTTTTAAATTCGGTAAGATTATTTTTATAAAAACTGTTTTTGGATGACGAGGTCATTTACCTCGAAAATCTGTTTTTTAAGCATAACGGACATTTTCACGAAAACTGTATTTTTTCAACGGCAAGTTTATTTTCATAAAAACTTTTTTTGCACTGCGAGGTCATTTCTTTCAAAAATCTGTATTTTAGAAAATGGATTTTGACATGGAAACTGTCTTTTTTTATCGAAAATGTTATTTTCATCAAAACGTTTTTTGCCCGGCGAGGTCATTTACCACGAACATTCTTTTTTTATAGAAAACGGACGTTGACAAGGAAACTGTCTTTTTTCAACGGAAAGTTTATTTTCATAAAAACATTTTTCGAAAACGGGGTTATTTACAACAAGAATTTTTTTTTCATGCAAAACCGATATTAACACGGAAACTGTCCACGGAAATTAATTTTCATCAAAACTATTTTTGCACGGCGAGGTCATTTACTACCTGATTTTAATGCACGACGTACATTTTCACTGCAAATGTCTTTTTTTAATGGGAAGTTTATTTTAATAAAAACTTTTTTTGCACGGCGAGGTCATTTACCACGAAAATCTGTTTTTTTAGAAAACGGACTTTGACAGGGAAACTGTCTTTTTTCAACGGAAAGTTTTTTTCACGGAAACTTCTTTTGGACGGCGGGGTCATTAAAAACGAAACTTTTATTTTTATGCATGACGGACTTTTTCACTGTAACTGTCGTTTTCAACGGTAAGATTATTTTCATTTAAACTGTTTTCGGACGGCGAGGTCATTTATCACAAAAATTTGGTTTTTATGCATGACGGATATTTTCACTGAAACTGTCAATTTTCAATTGAAAGTTCATTTACAAAAAACGGTTTTTGGACGGCGGGGTCATTTACCACGAAAATCCTTTTATTATGCGAAACCGACGTTTTCACGGAAACTGTCTTTTTTAACGGAAGCATGACGGACATTTTCACGGTAACTGTCTTTTTCAACTGAAAGGTAATTTTCATAAAAACGTTTTTTGGACGGCGGGGTCATTTACCACGAAATCCTTTTTTTCCACGGAAGTGTTATTTTCATCAAAACCGTTTTTGCACCGCGAAGTCATTTACACGGAGGCGGTATTTTTTCGACGGAAAGTTTATTTTCATAAACTGTTTTTGGACGGCGAGGTAATTCTGTCTTTTTCCGGCACGGAATCTGTCTTTTTTTGACGAAATGGTTTTTTTCATAAAAACGATTTTCGTGGTAAATGACAGTTTTTGTGAAAATGTCATTTTCCACGAAAATCCCTTTTTTTTCACATAAAATATTTTTTTCCAACTGAAAAGTCATTTTCACAAAAACTGTCATTTACGACGAAAATCGTTGTTTTTTGCAAAACCGACATTTAGACGGAATCTGTCTTTTTTGACGGATTGGTTTTTTTCATTTGGAAAAAAATGTTTTCTGTGTAAAAAATGGGATTTTCGTGGAAAATGACATCGCCGTCGAAAAAAAGTTATTAAGAAAATAAACCTTCAGTTTAAATAAGTGTGACGAGTTTTCGTGTTAATGTCGGTTACGCCTAAAAAAAGGATTTTCATGGTAAATGACCTCGCCGTCCAAAAACAGTTTATGAAAATAAACTTTCCGTCGAAAAAATACCGCCTTCGTGTAAATGACTTCGCGGTGCAAAAACGGTTTTGATGAAAATAACACTTCCGTGGAAAAAAAGGATATCGTGGTAAATGACCCCGCCGTCCAAAATACGTTTTTATGAAAATTACCTTTCAGTTGAAAAAGACAGTTACCGTGAAAATGTCCGTCATGCTTCCGTTAAAAAAGACAGTTTCCGTGAAAACGTCGGTTTCGCATAAAAAAAGGATTTTCGTGGTAAATGACCCCGCCGTCCAAAAACGGTTTTATGTAACTTAACTTTCAATTGAAAATTGACAGTTTCAGTGAAAATATCCGTCATGCATAAAAATCAAATTTTCGAAAAATAGAATTTAAAAAAAAATTGGAAATCTTTAACCATAAATATCTTTATTTTAACCGTATTATCATTTTCAATGAAATTTTTGTTTTCAAAGCAATAAATTCATTAACTAAATAAATAATAATCGATTAAATTCTTTTCAAAAAATGGAATTCTTCAACCATAAAAATCTATATTTTATCCGTAATTTCACTGTCCATGAAATTTTGGTTTAATAGCAATTATTTTATCTACCTTGAAATAATGGTATTTTAAAGAAAATTACTTTTAACATAAATTTTTTTAGGAAATGGAAAACTTCAACCATAAAAAACTATATTTTATCCGTAATTTCACTGTCCATGAAATTTTGTTCGTAAGCAATTTTTTATCTACGTTGAAATAATGGTATTTTAAAGAAAATTACTTTTGACATAAATTTTTTTAAGAAAATGGAAATTTTCAACCATAAAAATCTATATTTTATCTGTAATTTCACTGTCCATGAAATTTTGGTTTATTAGCAATTATTTTATCTACCTTGAAATAATGATATTTTAAGGAAAATTACTTTAAACTTAAATTTTTTTAGAAAATGGATATCTTCAACCATAAAAATCAATATTTTATCCGTAATTTTACTGTCCATGAATTTTTGGTTTATAAGCAATTATTTTATCTACCTTGAAATAATGATATTTTAAAGAAAATTACTTGTAAATAAAATTTTTTTAGAAAATGGAATTCTTCAACCATAAAATTCTTTATTTTAACAGTATTTCATTTTTCATGAAATTTTCCCTTTCCATGAAAAAATGTTTTTTTTTCAAAAAAAAAAGCTTTAACCTTAAATTCTTTTCAAAAAATGGAAATCTTCAACCATAAAAATCTATATTTTATCCGTGATTTCATTGTCCATGAAATCTTGGTCTGTAGCAATTATTTCATCTACCTTGTAATAATGGTATTTTAAAGAAAATTGCTTTTAACAAAAAATTTAAAAAAAAAATGGAAATCTTCAACCATAAAATTTTTTATTTTAACCGTTATTTCATTTTCCATGAAATTTTCCCTTTTCATGAAAAAATGTTTTTTTTAAGAAATTGCTTTAAACTTTAATTCTTTTCAAAAAATGGAATTCTTCAACCATAAAAATCTATATTTTATCCGTAATTTCACTGTCCATGAAATTTTGGTTTATTAGCAATTATTTTATCTACCTTGAAATAATGATATTTTAAAGAAAATTACTTTTAACATAAATTTTTTTAGGAAATGGAAATCTTCAACCATAAAAAACTATAATTTATCCGTAATTTCACTGTCCATGAAATTTTGTTCGTAAGCAATTTTTTATCTACGTTGAAATAATGGTATTTTAAAGAAAATTATTTTTGGCATAAATTTTTTTAAGAAAATGGAAATTTTCAACCATAAAAATCTATATTTTATCTGTAATTTCACTGTCCATGAAATTTTGGTTTATTAGCAATTATTTTATCAACCTTGAAATAATGATATTTTAAGGAAAATTACTTTTAACTTAAATTTTTTTAGAAAATGGATATCTTCAACCATAAAAATCAATATTTTATCCGTAATTTTACTGTCCATGAATTTTTGGTTTATAAGCAATTATTTAATCTACCTTGAAATAATGATATTTTAAAGAAAACTACTTGTAAATAAAATTTTTTTAGAAAATGGAATTCTTCAACCATAAAATTCTTTATTTTAACAGTATTTCATTTTTCATGAAATTTTCCCTTTCCATGAAAAAATGTTTTTTTTCAAAAAAAAAAGCTTTAACCTTAAATTCTTTTCAAAAAATGGAAATCTTCAACCATAAAAATCTATATTTTATCCGTGATTTCATTGTCCATGAAATCTTGGTCTGTAGCAATTATTTCATCTACCTTGTAATAATGGTATTTTAAAGAAAATTGCTTTTAACTAAAAATTTTAAAAAAAAATGGAAATCTTCAACCATAAAATTTTTTATTTTAACCGTTATTTCATTTTCCATGAAATTTTCCCTTTTCATGAAAAAATGTTTTTTTTAAAGAAATTGCTTTAAACTTTAATTCTTTTCAAAAAATGGAATTCTTCAACCATAAAAATCTATGTTTTATCCGTAATTTCACTGTCGATGAAATTTTGGTTTATTAGCAATTATTTTATCTACCTTGAAATAATGGTATTTTAAAGAAAATTACTTTTAACATAAATTTTTTTAGGAAATGGAAATCTTCAACCATAAAAAACTATATTTTATCCGTTATTTCACTGTCCATGAAATTTTTTTCGTAAGCAATTTTTTTATCTACGTTGAAATAATGGTATTTTAAAGAAAATTACTTTTGACATAAATTTTTTTAAGAAAATGGAAATTTTCAACCATAAAAATCTATATTTTATCTGTAATTTCACTGTCCATGAAATTTTGGTTTATTAGCAATTATTTTATCTACCTTGAAATAATGATATTTTAAGGAAAATTACTTTTAACTTAAATTTTTTTAGAAAATGGATATCTTCAACCATAAAAATCAATATTTTATCCGTAATTTTACTGTCCATGAATTTTTGGTTTATAAGCAATTATTTTATCTACCTTGAAATAATGATATTTTAAAGAAAATTACTTGTAAATAAAATTTTTTTAGAAAATGGAATTCTTCAACCATAAAATTCTTTATTTTAACAGTATTTCATTTTTCATGAAATTTTC
This sequence comes from Glyphotaelius pellucidus, assembly GCA_936435175.1. Taxonomy (NCBI): domain Eukaryota; kingdom Metazoa; phylum Arthropoda; class Insecta; order Trichoptera; family Limnephilidae; genus Glyphotaelius; species Glyphotaelius pellucidus. Next base: position 33,270,628 of record OW386547.1, read on the forward strand.
CCTTTCCATGAAAAAATGTTTTTTTTCAAAAAAAAAAGCTTTAACCTTAAATTCTTTAAAAAAAATGGAAATCTTCAACCATAAAAATCTATATTTTATCCGTGATTTCATTGTCCATGACATCTTGGTATGTAGCAATTAGTTCATCTACCTTGAAATAATGGTATTTTAAAGAATATTGCTTTTAACTAAAAATTTAAAAAAAAATGGAAATCTTCAACCTTAAAAATCTTTATTTTAACCGTTATTTCATTTTCCATGAAATTTTCGCTTTTCATGAAAAAATGTTTTTTTAAAGAAATTCCTTTAAACTTTAATTCTTTTCAAAACATTGGAATTCATCAAGCATAAAAACATTTCTTTTAACCATAATTTTTATTCTTGAAATGTTGGTGTAAAGGAATAAATTACTCTCCATAAAGGAATCCCATCCTCTCCATGGGTATTTCAGCAAATATGTTAAACTACAACACACTTTTAAACGATATGAATATGCTTAAATTGTCAGACAGAAGAATTTTCACTGACTTGGTATTTTTATATAAAATTCTAAATGATTTAGTTGATAGTCCGGTATTACTTGAATTGATAAGCTTCCGAATTCCACTTCGTAATACTAGAAGTCAGGATTTATTTCAGTGCAGAAATTCTGGGACTAACTATCATATGTATTCCTCTTTGCCCAGAATACTTATGGAGGGAAACAATTACACCAAGTCAGCCATCTTCAATTTATCTTTGAATAAATTTAAAATATTGTTATTGAGGCAGTTCAGTTATGTACAATAAAATGTTTTTTCTGTGCTATATATGTAAAAGCCCCGAAAAAGGGCGTTTATTTATAAATAAATAAATAAATAAATAAAAAAAAACTGGTTTAAAAGAATATTACTTAATTTATTGAAAAATAGAATTTTTTAATAAATTGGAAATCTTTTACCATAAATATCTTTATTTTTACAGTGTATATTAAGCGAATTAGTTGCTATGAAACAGACAAAACGACAAAACGACAAAATTGTTATAAAGTGCCATTATGCGATATAAAACACAAAACGCTTATTTTTGACATTTAGCATAAAAACGTCAAAATGGTTAAAGTGCATTAAGCGCTATAAAATTCAAAACGCGGAAACTGCCACTTAGTGCAGAACACGTCAAAATGGTTGTAAAGTGCTTTTAGGCGCTACTGAACTCAAAACACTTATATTTGACATTTAGCGTCAAAAACGTTTCGAGTTTTATAGCGCCTAATGGCACTTTATAACCAATTTCAAGTTCTTGGCGCTTAATGGCATATTTCAGCGTTTTGAATTTTAAAGCGTTTAATGGCACTTTACAACCATTTTTACGTTTTTGGCGCAAAACGTCAAAAATAAGTGCCACCTAATGGCACTTTATTACCATTATTAAGTTTTTGCGCTAAATGGCAGATTTCAGCGTTTTTTTAGTTTTATAGCGCCAGAAAGCACTTAATGACAATTTTGACGTTTTTGGCGCTAACTGTCAAAAATAAGTGTTTTGAGTTTTATAGCGCCTAATGGCGCTTTATGTAACCATTTTGACGTTTTTTGCATTGAATGATGAATTTCAGCGTTTTGAGTTTAAAAGCGCCTAACGGCAATTTATAACCCTTTTCACGTTTTTGGCGCCAAATCACAGATTTCAGCGTTTTGAGTTTTATATCGCCTAAATCTCTTTAAAAACATTTTGAGGTTTTAGGCGCTAAATGGCAGATGTTATCGTTTTTAAGCGAGTTTTGTTATGTTAGCGTTTTTGAGTTTTAAAGCGCCTAAAGCTCTTCATAAACATTTTGACGTTTTTGGCGCTAAATGGCAGATTTAATCGTTTTGAGTTTTATAGCGGCAAATGGCACTTTATAGCAATTAAAAAAACCGTTTTTCATGGTTTATGAATTTATTGCTTAAAAAACAAAATTTCATGTTAATGAAATTATGTTTTTTTACTTATTTCTTCAAAATTCGCAAATTCACTTTGTGGCGTCATTATTAATTTAATGACAAACAAATAACCTTGTGTACACCACTATTTAATGAACAGTATCAACATGTTTCGAAAACTATGTTTTCTTCGTCACGATAATAAGTTAATAAAAAATAACAATTAAATATTAAAAAATAATATTTAGCCATCTTTTAAATTTATTTTCGAATTTATACTTACATTTATAATAATTTATTTTGTTATTTATACTTCCTATTTTGTTTTAATAGATTTTTTTAATTATGTTAATGTAATTTTTTACCCATCCCAATATAATTTTTATATAATTGTTTTTTACGATATTTTTATTAATTAATCACCTTTCCTTTCTGATATTTTGTCTACGTGTTAAGGTTTATACTTGTTTGTCTTTTGTTATTTTTTATTAACTTATCCTAACGAAGAAAACATAGTTTTCGAAACATGTTGATATTGTTAATTAAATAGTGGTGCACACAAGGTTATTTGTTTTCATTAAATTATTTTTTTTTTGCTGATAAGAATTTTGTTTTTTTTAAAGATTTTTATATTGAATGCCATAAAGATATTTATCAGGGAAAGCTGAGTTTTTTTGCTACTTGTTTCAAATCTTTTCCAAAAATATGCTATTCTTTGTAAATTTTTCATAAGAAGCAATTTAAAAACAGTTTTTCATGGTTAATAAAATTATTGCTTCAAAAACAAAATTTCATGGAATTTGAAATAACGGTTTAAAGATTTTTTTTTAAGGTAATTTTTTTTGTTTTTTTAAAGATTTTTCTCTAGAATGCCTTCAATCAAGGAAGGCTGTGTTTTTTGTTAATTTACAAATGTTTGCTAAAATATGTTTTTCTCTGTTTAAAAAAACTTTAAAAGATTTTTGAAGCAATGTTTTATAAAAGGTTGCCTAAAAAACATACTTTCATGGTACATGTAATTATGGTTTAACGGTAGTTTTTTACGGTAAAAGAGTTTTGTTTTTGTAAAGATTCTTCTCTAGAATGCCATTTAGATATTTTTCAAGGAAAGCTAAGCTTGCTTTTTTTTAATATTTTCGTTAAATATGTTATTCTAAAAGGCATTCTAGAGAAAAATCTTTTAAAAAACAAAAAAAAATTAGGAAAAAAACTGTCTTTTAACCGTTATTTGATAAACCACAAAATTCTGTGTTTTAAGCAATAAATTCATTATCCACGAAAAACTGTTTTCGAATTGCTAATTATGAAAATTTTCCAAGAAATAGCAAATTTTTGGCAAAGATTTGAAAAAAATAGCAAAAAAACTCCGATTTCCTTGATACATATCTAAATGGCAATCTAGAGAAAAATCTTAAAAAAAAAAAAAAATTCTTTTACCTTAAAAAACCATCTTTAAACCATAATTTCATGTACCACAAAATTTTGTTTTAGTGCAATAAATTCATTGACCACGAAAAACGGTTTTTAAATTGTTTATTATGAAAAATTATAAAGAAAAACATATTTGACAAAAATATTTAAAAAACAGCAAAAAAACTTTAATGTGTAAAACTATATTTTAACCGTAATTTGATTAACCACGAAATTTTCTGTTTTAAGCAATGAATTCAATATCCATGAAAAATTGTTTTCGAATTGCTTATTTTGAAAAACATATTTTCGGCAAAGATTTTAAAAAAAAAAGCAAAAAAACTCAGATTTCGTTGATTAATATCTAAATGGCATTCCAGAGAAGTCTTTAAAAAAACTCAATTCTTTTAATGTAAAAAATTGTCTTTATACCGTTATTTCATTAACCACGAAATTTTGTTTTTGAGCGATAAATTCATTAACCATTAAAAACTTTTTTTTAAATTGCTTATTATGAAAAATTTACAAAGAATAGCATATTTTTGCCAAACGTTTGAAAAAAAATAGCAAAACACCCAGCTTTCCTTAAAAACTATCGAAAGGCATTCATAAGAAAAATCTTTACAAAAACAAAATTCTTTTACCGTAAAAAACTATCGTTAAACCATGTTATCGTTAACTATCGTTACATGTACCATGAAATTATGTTTTTTAGGCAACCTTTTATAAAACTTTGCTTCAAAAATCTTTTAAAGTTTTTTTAAACAGAAAAACATATTTTCGAAAACATTTGTAAATTAACAAAAAACACAGCCTTCCTTGATTGAAGGCATTCTAGAGAAAAAATCTTTAAAAAAACAAAAAAAAATTACCTTAAAAAACAATCTTTAAACCGTAATTTCAAATACCATGAATGAATGCAAAATTAGAAGAGACTCCGCAGATATAATATATCTCCATAAAATTATCAATGGCGACTTTATTGATTGTTCGCCCCTTTTGCCTGAGATTAATAATTCTCTAGTTCTAGCGCCTGTGAGTCCCACCTATCGAGTCACCGCCGTTACCTCCGCAACTCATCGCGTCGAGCAATGGCCTGGAAGAACAGGTCATTCTCCACCGCCACAGTGTCGAAAAACATGCTGTTGACCTGCAAGCCCGTGGCCTGCTCTACCACAGCGTCCTGACATCACCAATCAACATCACCTTCGTGCACCTGCAATACCTCTACGGCACTTCTGCATACACCCTGTTACCCTCGCACCGACCTTAGCTACTTAGCTCCTCAATAAACGACTCGACTCACAACTCAATCAGACGCCTTTCATTTCTATCACCTGTCTCTATCGACACCGGAGTCCGTTCCGTCACAATAAAACACGGTAAAACACTGTTCAATACGGTTACACACGGTAAAATATGGTAAAACGTGGTACAACATGGTAAATCACGATCAAACACGGTTAAACAATAGAAAAACGCTATTTCTTCTTACGGTAAAATACATGGTAAATCACGTTAAAACACGGTTAAACGCCATCTCTTCTTATGGTAAAATACGGTTAAGCACGGTAAAATACCCATGATTGCGGTTACTCACGATACTTTAAATACAGTTGCCCACGGTTAAAATCAGTAAAACATGGTAAAACACCGTTCAATACGGTTACACACGGTAAAACATGGTAAAACAGGGTAAAACACGGTAAATCACGGTCAAAAAAAATTTAACTAACGCAATCTCTTCTTCCGGTTAAATACAATTAAACACGGTAAAATACCGATAACTGCGGTTACACACGGTAAAACACCATTAAATACAGTTACCCATGGGTAAAACATGGTAAAACAGGGTAAAACATGATAAATCACGGCAAAACACGGTTAAACAGTTTAAAAAAACGCCATCTCTTCTTATGGTAAAATACGGTTAAGCACGGTAAAATACCGATAATTGCGGTTACTCACGATAAAACACCTTTAAATACAGTTACCCACGGTTAAAAACAGTCAAACATGGTAAAGCACCGTTCAATACTGTTACACACGGTAAAACATTGTAAAACAGGGTAAAACACGGTAAATCACGGTCAAAAAAGTTTTTATGCAATCTCTTCTTCCGGTAAAATACAATTAAACACGGTAAAATACCGATAACTGCGGTTACACACGGTAAAACACCATTAAATACAGTTACCCACGGGTAAAACATGGTAAAACAGGGTAAAACATGGTAAATCACGGCAAAACACGGTTAAACAGTTTAAAAAAACGCCATCTCTTCTTATGGTAAAATACGGTTAAGCACGGTAAAATACCGATAATTGCGGTTACTCACGATAAAACACCTTTAAATACAGTTACCCACGGTTAAAAACAATTAAACATGGTAAAGCACCGTTCAATACGGTTACACATGGTAAAACATGGTAAAACAGGGTAAAACACGGTAAATCACGGTCAAAAAAAGTTTAACTAACGCAATCTTTTCTTCCAGTAAAATACAATTAAACACGGTAAAATACCGATAACTGCGGTTACACACGATAAAACACCATTAAATACCCACGGTTAAAAACAGTTAAACATGGTAAAACACCGTTCAATACGGTTACACATGGTAAAACATGGTAAAACAGGGTAAAACACGGTAAATCACGGTCAAAAAAAGTTTAACTAACGCAATCTCTTCTTCCGGTAAAATACAATTAAACACGGTAAAATACCGATAACTGCGATTACACACGGTAAAACACCATTAAATACAGTTACCCACGGGTAAAACATGGTAAAACAGGGTAAAACATGGTAAATCACGGCAAAACACGGTTAAACAGTTTAAAAAAACGCCATCTCTTCTTATGGTAAAATACGGTTAAGCACGGTAAAATACCGATAATTGCGGTTACTCACGATAAAACACCTTTAAATACAGTTACCCACGGTTAAAAACAGTTAAACATGGTAAAGCACCGTTCAATACGGTTACACACGGTAAAACATGGTAAAACAGGGTAAAACACGGTAAATCACGGTCAAAAAAGTTTAACTAACGCAATCTCTTCTTCCAGTAAAATACAATTAAACACGGTAAAATACCGATAACTGCGGTTACACACGATAAAACACCATTAAATACCCACGGTTAAAAACAGTTAAACATGGTAAAACACCGTTCAATACGGTTACACATGGTAAAACATGGTAAAACAGGGTAAAACACGGTAAATCACGGTCAAAAAAAGTTTAACTAACGCAATCTCTTCTTCCGGTAAAATACAATTAAACACGGTAAAATACCGATAACTGCGGTTACACACGGTAAAACACCATTAAATACAGTTACCCACGGGTAAAACATGGTAAAACAGGGTAAAACATGGTAAATCACGGCAAAACACGGTTAAACAGTTTAAAAAAACGCCATCTCTTCTTATGGTAAAATACGGTTAAGCACGGTAAAATACCGATAATTGCGGTTACTCACGATAAAACACCTTTAAATACAGTTACCCACGGTTAAAAACAGTCAAACATGGTAAAGCACCGTTCAATACTGTTACACACGGTAAAACATGGTAAAACAGGGTAAAACACGGTAAATCACGGTCAAAAAAGTTTAACTAATGCAATCTCTTGTTCCGGTAAAATACAATTAAACACGGTAAAATACCGATAACTGCGGTTACACACGGTAAAACACCATCTAATACAGTTACCCACGGGTAAAACATGGTAAAACATGGTAAAACAGGGTAAAACATGGTAAATCACGGCAAAACACGGTTAAACAGTTTAAAAAAACGCCATCTCTTCTTATGGTAAAATACGGTTAAGCACGGTAAAATACCGATAATTGCGGTTACTCACGATAAAACACCTTTAAATACAGTTACCCACGGTTAAAAACAGTTAAACATGGTAAAGCACCGTTCAATACGGTTACACACGGTAAAACATGGTAAAACAGGGTAAAACACGGTAAATCACGGTCAAAAAAGTTTAACTAACGCAATCTCTTCTTCCGGAAAAATACAATTAAACACGGTAAAATACCGATAACTGCGGTTACACACGGTAAAACACCATAAAATACAATTAACCACGGTTAAACACAGTAAAACACCGTTAAATGCGGTTACACAGTGAAACATATGGTAAAACACGGTAAAACACGGTACAATACGGTAAAACACGGTAAAACAATATTCAAAACGGTTACACACGTTAAAACACGGTAAATCACGGTCAAAAAAAGTTTAACTAACGCAATCTCTTCTTCCGGTATAATACAATTAAATACGGTAAAATACCGGTAATTGCGGTTACATAAGGTAAAACACCATTAATTATCCTGCTTCTTCAATATGCTCATGAGAGCCTCTGAGAGGTAAATTATTTTCCGCGCAAAATAAAATTATGCAAGTACACACTTTTAAAATATGTCTCCACTTTTTTGTTTCTTTATCAATAGCCTTTAGTAAAGATGCATCTCTGGTGGTCTTATTTTTGATTTGTTGTTCAAGCAATTTCCACTTAATAAATTTTTCTTTATGACATGTTGAGTTTTCGTGTACAGGCGCCAATCATTAAAACCTTTCTGTGCATTACCTGATGATACCGGCATGTAGGTACGTATGTGTTGGAATCGAGTACTAGGGGCGCAGCGGGGCCGGAAACTTATCAGGAGCAAAACGAAAAAATATTAGTCCTGCCTAGTCTGGCCATTTTTGCGCCCCCCCAGAGTTTACGCCCTGTGCCTGGGCACCGGTAGCACCGCCCTATTTACGGCACTGTTCCTACTCTTTCTAAAATAGATCCATTTTTGTGGTCTTATATGAATACTTTTTTTTAAAAACCTTTTAATTTACATTTCTTAAACTTATTATAGTGGAATGCCGGGCGTAGTTATTTGCCCAGGCAAAGCGGAAACCAGGCAAATTATTTCAAAATGGCGCGCTCAAGTGCGCTCCTATTACGCCGCGCCCCTCAGTCGTAAACAAATAGAGCTAGCGCGAGGACACGTGTCGTTTGCGAAAAAAATAATAAAAATTAAAAAATGAACATTGCTATCGACTTTTTAAGGTGCGTTACTCTGTAATTACTCATGTTTATATGGTACTAATGTGTCGGCTTGTTTCTATCTTCAAAGCGCATGATTTTTTGCAGAAAAGCTGCTAGTTTATTGGGAATTTGCTTGTAGATTTGATTTTAGGTTAGGTTAAATTCAACATGTACCCGCTGGGCAAAGCAAACACTGATAAAGTGGAAACCGTTCAACAAGTGTTCGTTTCGATTTGATTTTGATGATTGCCTAGCAGGATTCAGAAGAAGGAATCCGCAAATCACCTTAAGAGTCCCAGAAGCGACGTCGGTTGCCAGAGTTAAAGGCTTCAACCGACCACAAGTGGAAAGATTCTATGAATCCACTTTACCCGGTGGATTGGGCAAAGTGGATAGCGGTACCAATTTTAATGTGATTAATAATTTTTAGTAGCGAACTAATGTTACGTAATTTTTGTTGATTAAATTAAAAAGTTTATTAAATACTGTATAAAACTCAGTTTTTTTTTACTGTTTAAAACTCAGTATTTTTTACTGTTTCAAACTCTATTTTCTTTATCTGTACCGGCTCCTTTCCCATAGCCCGCCAAATGTTAAGGTATCAACATTGCCCGGCCTTCCCCTACACATAATTTTTATGTAATTTTTTTTTTATTTCACTAGGAACCAAGCTTAACATCTGAAGTTATTAAAAATTGTCGATGTTCTTTAACTCTTAAATTTACTACGATCCGGGCCGCTTTTCCGATGTGAAAAGCAGAACAATCATTACAATTAATTCGCCCGAGTGGCTAAGTTTAGCATCCTTATCTTTAGTGTTAATTACGTGTTAATAATAATGTGTATTCAGAATTAATCCAAGTTATTAATAGTGTGGTAAATACTTAATTACAACTACAGATTAGGATGACAAAATTAGCCACTCGGGCGTATAGATATAAACTTAATCCGATGGTCTGAAAGTATTATTATTACTAGACATCGGATTATATGCACTAGCAAAGTGGCAAAATATGCATGCAAATATGCACTAAAAAAGGCCGAAATATGCACTAAAAAGCCGCGATATGCCCAAAATATGCACAATGCAAAATCAAATAACAATTTTGATTTTTATGTATTTTAATTAAAGTCGGTAAAAAAACAGCGAAATATTCTTTTGCATAGTTTTGGTGACAATATACAATTAAGTATTTTTCAAAATTTTCGAACGCAAATTTGTAACGTTTGTCACCCAGTACATTAATTTGTACGCCGAGAACGATTTTTGTTTCCAATTTTTTCTATGGCTTCTGGTAACTTGTGGAAACTTGTTGAGATAAGGGCAATATTTTGTTTAATGGATGCATCTTCAGCTTGTTTGACTGAATTGCAAAGCCCTCAGAACTGTCAAATCGACCAACTACTTGTTTGACAGCCTCAAAATTTTCAACATAGAATAACATCGCCTTTAGCCAAGTACCCCGTCAAGTTATTATAGGTTCTGGCGGCAATGCTAGATTCGGCAATTGCTCTTCTTTGTAAGACTGCACACGCGAGGGTGCTTTTAAAAACACTTTTTTGTAGAGGGAATCAGTTTGTCAACATTCCCATACTCTTATCTCTTCTGCAAGGCGATGAAACCGGTGAGCTAAGCAGGTAATGTGCCGTTAATTTGGAAAAAAAGTTTGCAGGGCTTGGCCAGCTTTCACCATGTATGGCGCCGTATCAGAAACAAATATGTATCTCCCGCCGTTATTAAACGAAATATGTACAATTGGGAAAAATGGCTAAAATATGCAGTAACGCCGTAATAAGAGAGATATATGCATTTGCACATGCAAGTATGCAAATGCATAAAATCCGATGTCTAATTATTACCCTTACATCTCTGACGCTGCACCATATGGAAATCATCCGTATACGTGACGGTTGTGACTAAGCTAATATCGTAATAGAACCGAATTAAAGCACGTGGCAAACAATACCAAAATATGGCGGCACTTACATTAACAGCTAGCATGAGGAACGTCGGCTGGCAGGCGAAAGCACTCTTGGATTTGCATTATCATGAATTTTGCCAGTCTGAATATGGATGATATGAATATTATTGTAACTATTGTCAGTATTACGTAGGTTTCACAATATCTCTTTATTTAGCCCGATTCCCGAAAAGACCAGACAATTTTTTTCGCTTTACGCGATCGCTGTTTTCATCTCTATTTTCATATCTTCGATTTCAATTGGCATCACAGCAGACAACATCGTTCATGTGTTCGCGCAAGGTTTAATACAAAAATTCCCGCGTTCCCCTTCCACGGACATCCCCTTCCCCTCCCTCGTCACCCCTCCCGCGAACCCCACCTCCTTCGACCCCGCCCCTTCCAGCTTTCCCTCAATCCATATTTCCATCAGTAGGTACCTACGAGTATATATAATTTTAAGTGATATTCTTTAAGTTTTTCATATACCCCTGCAACCAAGCTAATCAAATCTTTAGTTGTTGTGATTGGACCGATGTAGGACATTTTGCATAGTTTTATTTAATTCCGGGGGAATTTTATTCTAAATTTTCATTTCCAGATATGTATGTATATTGTACCTTTTTTTTTGCTCCTGTAGTGGTGTTTTCTTCAAATATATTATCATTAAACGCCGAAAATCATAGTTAAGGGAGTAGTATCCCAGTCACTGTTGGAAGCGATACTGCGGTGAATAAGATTGAATCAGCCACCTGAAAAATCAAAAAAAAACTATTATTATCTTTTTTTAAAATAAGCACAATATTGTTTATCTGTTGCTAGACCAGATCATTAAAAACACTTGGACGTGAGCTTTCAACGATCAACTTACCATTTATACAAGTAAATTAACCCTTTATTTACCCGGTGACTTCATACATACACAATTTACCCGGTGGGGTCCCCTGGACTCCCGGAAATAAAATCGTAAATTTAACACGAAATAAACACTTTTTTTAAATGAATTGCCTGTTATATTTATTTATTAAATGTTCGGTTTAACAATGGGATAGATTTTTATTTAAAATTATAGAATCACTGTTTTTTATTAAGGAACTTCTAGAATATGGCACTTTTTATAACAAAATTTTGAGACCTAACTTCTAGTTTCAACATTTCAAAAACAAAAGAATTTATCAAAGTATTTTTTTTAAGAAATATAACAAAAACACAATCGATTCTTATAAAAAGCAAAAAAAATAACAGAATTCTATTTTTTGCTTTTTTTGTTCAATACCGTCAATAGGCTAAAACAATAACATTAATACCCCAATCGGAGCTTCCCACTTCGATGTCCACTCACCCCCACGTTTGGCGCGTCACTTCATGAAGGTACTGGAACGCAGAATTTGGAATTCCAAAAACTAACAGTTTTATGAGCGCTGAAAGTTTTCAATGGAGTACCAGGGATCTACCGGGTAAATTAAGGGTCAATAGATCTGAAAAATAAACATTTAGCTATCGAGTAGAAAAAATAATCTTGTGACGAAACAAAATTGACACGTTTGCAACAATATCGGTGCGGGGTCACTAGCCGTTTTGTTAAACTACTTTATACGTGTTATACTACTTTATTTTGTTAAACTACTTTATACTTTGTTACACTACTTTATACGTGTTCAGTTTAAATCTTTATATCTTGCATTGCACACATCTAATAAAGATTCAAATACAAAAAGTGTTTGTGTTTTTCTTTGAGGAAATTATTTTAACCCATTTCGTTACTTAGGAGCTACTTCTTTTCGCGGACAGGTGAGATATTTATGAACTTCACTTAGCTGTCATATATTTATTTGTTCTATTTGACATTGAAAAAAGGGCCAAGTAATGAAATGTCTTCCACAGATTCAGATGGTGAATTTGTAACTCTATAAACTCCAGAGAATAGTTTTTTCTTCTCCTAATACTAACTCGCTTTCATAATCGAACCCTTCTCGGATTCTTTCAATCATTCTTTCTCTTTTAATTCTCGTAGCCCATATTCAGGTCAGCCCACCAAATAAACTCCTTTAAATTTAAATTTCGATCTAAACTGAGGTCATCAGTCTCAAAAAAGTAGCTTAGCTTCCTTATTTCAGTATTTTTCAACCCTCAACCCATAAATGACCATAGTAGTGTTGGAAAAATTTACAAATAATAGCATATTTTTGCCAAACATTTGAAAAAAATACCTTTTATAAAACATTGCTTCAAAAATCTTTTAAAGTTTTTTAAACAGAGAAAAACATATTTACGCAAACATTTGTAAATTAACAAAAAACACAACCTTCCTTGATTGAAGGCATTCTAGAGAAAAATCTTTAAAAAAACAAAAAGAAATTACCTTAAAAAACAATCTTAAAACCCTTATTTCAAATACCATGAAATTTGTTTTTGAAGCAATAATTTTATTAACCATGAAAAACTGTTTTCAAATTGCTTCTTATTAAAAATTTACAAAGAATAGCATATTTTTGGAAAAGATATTTTGCCCATGTTCTAATTTGTCTACACTTGTTTGTCTTTTGTTATTTTTTATTAACTTATTATCGTGATGAAGAAAACATAGTTTTCGAAACATGTTGATACTGTTCATTAAATAGTGGTGTACACAAGATTATTTGTTGGTCATTAAATGAATAATGACGCCACAAAGCGAATTTGCGAATTTTGAAAAAATAAGTAAAAAACCATAATTTCATTAACATGAAATTTTGTTTTTTAAGCAATAAATTCATAAACCATGAAAAACGGTTTTTTAATTGCTATAAAGTGCCATTTGCAGCTATAAAACTCAAAACAATTAAATCTGCCATTTAGCGCCAAAAACGTCAAAATGTTTATGAAGAGCTTTGGCGTTTAAAAACTCAAAACGATTACATCTGCCATTTAGCGTCAAAAACCTCAAAATGTTTATGAAGACCTTTGGCGTTTAAAAACTCAAAACGATTACATCTGCCATTTAGCGTCAAAAACCTCAAAATGTTTATGAAGAGCTTTGGCGTTTAAAAACTCAAAACGATTACATCTGCCATTTAGCGTCAAAAACCTCAAAATGTTTATGAAGAGCTTTGGCGTTTAAAAACTCAAAACGATTACATCTGCCATTTAGCGTCAAAAACCTCAAAATGTTTATGAAGAGCTTTGGCGTTTAAAAACTCAAAACGATTACATCTGCCATTTAGCGTCAAAAACCTCAAAATGTTTATGAAGAGCTTTGGCGTTTAAAAACTCAAAACGATTACATCTGCCATTTAGCGTCAAAAACCTCAAAATGTTTATGAAGAGCTTTGGCGTTTAAAAACTCAAAACGATTACATCTGCCATTTAGCGTCAAAAACCTCAAAATGTTTATGAAGAGCTTTGGCGTTTAAAAACTCAAAACGATTACATCTGCCATTTAGCGCCAAAAACCTCAAAATGTTTTTAAAGAGATTTAGGCGATATAAAACTCAAAACGCTGAAATCTGTGATTTGGCGCCGAAAACGTGAAAAGGGTTATAAATTGCCGTTAGGCGCTTTTAAACTCAAAACGCTGAAATTCACCACTCAATGCAAAAAACGTCAAAATGGTTATATAAAGCGCCACTAAGCGCTATAAAACTCAAAACACTTATTTTTGACATTTAGCGCCAAAAACGTCAAAATGGTCATTAGCGCTATAGCGCCAGAAATGTCCATAAAACGCGATAACATTGCGAAAATATGTTTTAAAAAACTTAAAAAAAACGCTGAAATCTGCCATTTACCGCCAAAAACTTCATAATGGTAATAATGTGCCATTAGGTGCTCAAACGCTTATTTTTGACGTTTTGCGCCAAAAACGTCAAAATGGTTGTAAAGTGCCATTAAACGCTTTAAAATTCAAAACGCTGAAATATGCCATTACGCGCCAAGAACTTGAAATTGGTTATGAAGTGCCATTAGGCGCTATAAAACTCAAAACGTTTTTGACGCTAAATGTCAAAAATAAGTGTTTTTTCAATAGCGCCTAAAAGCACTATAACCATTTGACGTGTTCTGCACTAAGTGGCAGTTTTACGCGTTTTGAATTTTATAGCGCTTAATGGCAATTAATAACCATTTTGACGTATTATGCTAAATGTCAAAAATAAGCGTTTTGTGTTTTATAGCGCATAATGGCACTTTAAAACAATCTTGACGTTTCTGGCACAAAATGGCTTATTCAGTGTTTTGAGTTTTATAGCGCCTAATGGCACGTATTACCATTTTGACTTTTTGGCGCTTAATTGCAGATTTCTGCTTTTTGAGCTTTGCAGCGCGCTTTATAAACATTTTGACGTTTTTGGCGCTAAATGACAGAATTCAGCGTGTTGAGTCTCATAGCAACTAATGTCGCTTAATATTCATTTTGACGTTTTTGGCGCTAAACGAAGATTACAGTGTTTTGTGCTTTAAAGCGACTAATGCCACTTGATATTCATTTAGACGTTTTCGGCGCTAAATGGCAGATTTCAGTGTTTTGAGTTTTATAGCGCCTAATGGAAATTAATATTCATTTAGACGTTTTTGGCGCTAAATGGCAGATTTCAGTGTTTTCAGTTTTATAGCGCCTAATGGAAATTAATATTAATTTTGACGTTTTTGGCGTTAAATGTAATAATAGACGTTTTATTGTTTTATGGCGCCTAATGGCACTTTTGACGTTTTTGGCGCTAAATGGCGAATTTCAGCGTTTTGAGTTTTAGCTGATATCTGCCATTTAGCAACTAAAACGTCAAAATGGTTTTAAAATGCCATTAAGCGCTATTAAAATCTAAACGCTGAAATCTGCCATTAAGCGCCAAAAACTTTAAAATGGCTGTAAAGTGCCATTAGACGCTATAACCTCAAAACGCTTATTTTTGACATTTAGCCCCAAAAATATCAAAATGGTTATAAAGTGCCATTAGGCGCAATTAAACTCAAAACGATGAACTTCATTCCTCTTCTAGACTATACTTGCCTCAACTTCCCTTTTCTTGCCTCTTCTTGCTTTTGCTGGCATTTACTTGCCCCTTCTTGCCTCTACTTGCCTCGTTTTGCGACTGTTTGCCTCTTCTTGCCTGTTTCTACCTCTACTTGTCTCTATTTGCTTCTTCTTGCCTCTACTTGCCTCTTCTTGTCTCTTCTTGCTTCCATTTGCTTCTATTTGCTACTACTTTGGATTATTACTAAAAAATACAACAGAAGAGGCATCAAGAGGCTAGTAGAGAAGGGATGAGGCAAGTAAAAGGAAGAAGAGGCATTAACAGGTAGGTTGAAGCAAGTAGAGGCAAGTGCAGGCATTAGAGGCATGAGGGGCATAAAAAGGCAAGTTGCGGCAAGAAGAGGCAACGAAAAAAATGTTAGAGCAAGTAGAGGCAAGAAGTGACAAGAAGAGGCAAGTAGCGGCAAGTAGAGGAAAAAGACAACCAAAAAAAAGTAGAAGAGATTAGAAGTAAGGCGAGGCAAGAAGAAGCAAGTTTAGGCAAGAAGAAGTGGGAAAAGGTAAGTAGAGGCAAATAAAGGCTAAAAAAGCAATTTAAAGCAAGAGGAGGCATACATTTTTTTTGCAAACATTTTGCATCACCGTAAAATGCTATCTTTAAACCATAATTTCATGTACCACGAAATTTTGTTTTTGAGCAATAAATTCATTAACCATAAAAAACGGTTTTTTTAAATGCTTATTATAAAGTTTTTTTAAAGAATTGCAATTTTTGGCGAAAATTTGAATAAAGTAGCAAAAAAAATCAGTTTTCCTTAATAAACATCATTATGGAATTCTAGAGAAAAATCTAAAAAAAAAACAAAAAAAATGACCGTATAAAACTATCTTTTAACCATTATTTCATGTACCACAAAATTTTGTTTTTGAGCAATAAATTCATTAACCATGAATAACGGTTTTATAATTAATTATAATGAAATTTTTTAAGGAATTGCAATTTTTTGGCAAAAATTTGAATAAAGTAGCGAAAAAATTCAGTTTTCCTTTATAAACATCATTATGGAATTCTAGAGAAAAATACAAAAAAAAACAAAAAAATGACCCCTTAAAACCATCTTTAACCATTATTTCACGTACCACGAATTTTTGTTTTTGGGCAATAAATTCATTAACCATGATAACGGTTTTATAAATGCTTATAATGAACTTTTTTTAAGTAATTGCTTTTTTTTGGCTAAAATTTGAATAAAGTAGCAAAAATATTCAGCTCTCCTTAGTAAACATCTAAATAGAATTATAAAGAAAAATCTTAAAAAAACAAAAAAATTTACTGTGTAAAACTATCTTTTAACCGTAATTTCATTTACATGAAATTTAGTTTTTTTGGCAATAAATTCATTAACAACGAAAAACGATTTTTTTTAATTGCTAAAATGAAAAATCAAAGAATTGCTAGTATGAAAAATTTATAAAGGAAAACATATTTGACGAAAATATTAAAAAAAAGCAACAAAACTTAGCTTTCCTTGAAAAATATCTAATCGGCATTTGGCAAAAAATTTATCGTTAAAAACTGTCTTTTAACGGTTATTTGATAAACCACAAAATTCTGTTTTAAGCAATAAATTCATTATCCATGAAAAACTCTTTTCAAATGCTAATTATGAAAAATTTCCAAAAAATAGCAAATTTTTGGCATAGATTTGAAAAAAATAGCAAAAAAACTCAGATTTCCGTGATACATATCTAAATGGCAATCTAGAGAAATCTCTTTAAAAAAACAAAATTCTTTTAACGTAAAAAACTTTTTTTAAACCATAATTTCATGTGCCACGAAATTTTTGAGCAATTAATTCATTAACCACGAAAAACGGTTTTTTTAAATGCTCATTATGAATTTTTTTTAAAGAATTGCAATTTTTTGGCAAAAATTTGAATAAAGTAGCAAAAAAAATCAGCTTTCTTTAATAAACATCTAAATAGAATTCTAGAGGAAAATC
Source organism: Glyphotaelius pellucidus (assembly GCA_936435175.1). Taxonomy (NCBI): domain Eukaryota; kingdom Metazoa; phylum Arthropoda; class Insecta; order Trichoptera; family Limnephilidae; genus Glyphotaelius; species Glyphotaelius pellucidus. The sequence continues at coordinate 33,287,915 of OW386547.1, forward strand.
TTAAACAAAACCAAATAAATTGACTTTATAAAACATTTTTTAAAACAGTTTTTCATGGTAAATGAATTTATTGTTTTAAAACCACAATTTCTTGGTCAATGAAATTGCGGTTTAAAGATAGTTTTTTATGGTAATATAAATCCGTTTTATTAAAGGATTCCTAACTTTAAAGTTTAATTTTAAAAATGGTTTTTCATGGATAAACTGTTTGACCCGAAAGGAACGGCGCTTTTCACGCAGGAAGTTCATTAATCATGGAAAACCGTCTTTTCATACGACCACGTCATTAACCACTGCAAACTGCCCATTGTACACAATTAGTGTAAGTTAAGTACATTATCGTCGCTAATCTGCCATTTTTTCATAGAAAGGTTTTTTCGTATTTAGCAAATTTTTTTTATAAAACAGTTTTCATGGCAAATGAATTTTTGTTACAACAACCCAGCTAAAAATATAATTAGTATACAATTCAATTCAAAAGAATCAAAGGACAGGGGATTAATAAAATAAAAAATAAAACTAAAGAAGTGTTTAACCCAAAAGAAATAAAGTAATAATTTCAATAAATTTTCTCGGTAAATACGTTTTAAATAATTATAAAAAAAATTACCTTGGTAAATCGGTTAACATAATAACGAAAAAAAAATTCTCGGTAAATTGGAGTAAAATAAAAACGACAATAGATTTTCTCGATTAATCGGTTTAAAATTATTATGACAATTGATTTTCTCGGTCAATCGGTTTTAAATAATAATGTTAAGAGATTTTCTCGGTAAGCCGGTTTATAATAATAATGACAATAGATTTTCTCGGTAAATCGGTTTAAAATAATTATGACAACAGATTTTCTGGGTAAATCGATTGAAAATAATAACGACAATAGATTTTCACGGAAAATCGGTTTAAAATAATTATCACAATATAATTTATCGGTATATCGGTTTAAAATACTTATGAATGAAGATTTTACCCGTTAACTGATTTTAAATAATGATGACGATAGATTTACTAGATAAATCGGTTTAAAATAGTTGTGACAAAATATTGTCTCGGTAAATACGTTTTCTGTTAAAATAAAGATTTTAATGGTTGAAGATTTCCATTTTTTTAAATAATTGAAGTCTAAAGCAATTTTGTATAATAACGTTTTTTCATGGTTAATGCATTTATTGCCTTAAGACCAAAATTTCTTAGAAAATCAAAGAACGTTACAAGATAGATTTTTATGGTTTAAAAATTCCATTTTTTAAAATAATTTTCTTTTAAATAATTTAAGTAATATTTTTTTAAATCAAATTTTTTATGGGAAATAATTTATTCTTTTCACACCAAAATATCAGGGAAAATGAAATTACGGTTAAAGAAAGATTTTTAAGGTTGAAGAATTCCATTTTTTAACAGAATTTAAGTTTAAAGCAATTTTCTTAAAAATAACGTTTTTTCATGGTAAGTGAATTTAAAGCTTTAAAACCAAAATTTCATGGAAAATTAAATAACGGTTAAAATATGGATGTTTATGTTTGAAGAATTACATTTTTAAAAAGAATTAAAGTTTTAAGCAATTTTTTTAAAAATAACATTTTTTCATGGAAAGTGAAAATTTCATGGAAAATGAAATAAAGTTTAAAATAAAGATTTTATTGGTTGAAGATTTCCATATTTTTAAATAATTTAAGTTTAAGCAATTTTCTTACAATAAAGGTTTTCCATGGTTAATGAATTTATTGCTTTTAGACCAAAATTGCATGGAAAATCAAAAAACGGTTACAAGACAGAATTTAACGGTTGAAAAATTCCATTTTTTAACTAATTAACTTTTAAATAATTTAAGTAATATTTTTTAAAATCAAATTTTTTGTATGGTGAATAATTTATTCCTTTCACACCAAAATTTCACGGAAAATGAAATTACGGTTAAATATAGATTTTTATGGATGAAGATTTCCATTTTTTAAAAGAATTTAAGTGTAAAGCAATTTCCTTCAAAATAACATTTTTTCATGGTTAATGAATTTATTGCCTTTAAACCAAAATTTCATGGAAAATGAAATTACGGTTCAAAGAAAAAATTTCATGTTTGAAGAAATCATTTTTTTAAGAATTTAAGTTAATATCAATTTTCTTTACAATAAAATTTTCCGTGTTTAACGAATTTAATGCGTTAAAACCAAAATTTTATCAAAAATGAAATAACGGTTAAAATAAAGATTTTAATGGTTGAAGCTTTCCATTTTTTAAAATAATCGAAGTCTAAAGCAATTTTGTACAATAACGTTTTTTCATGGTTAATGCATTTATTGCCTTAAGACCAAAATTTCTTAAAAAATCAAAGAACGTTACAAGATAGATTTTTATGGTTGTTAAAATATACAATGTAATACATTATTTTAACAATAATAATGTTGGTTTAAGGGTTGGCAACATTTTGTATGTGGCAACTCATTTTAGTTCTTTTGTTTTTTCTCTACGCTCCAAAAGTTCTTCTCTTGTTTTTCATGTAAGAATACGTACATCTTAAAATAAAACCAGTTATTAAAGTGTTATATTTCTTTTTATTAACTCAGTAGATTACAACTTACAACAGGTTATGGGCCCAGACACATACACCTTGACGTATAATATAAAACTTGCTGAGTTGTGGATAACTGCTGCCAATTGATTGACCGGCGAATTGAGGTTAAGTTGACACCACGCCGCGTGCATCACTTATTTTTTTGCAGGAGGAAGGCAAAAAGAAATTTTAAAAAAAAACATCTTGTTAAGGGTAGTGATCAAGATGGAAGGAAACCAAAACGTGTTAAAACTGGAAGGTTCGAGAAACTGGAATGTTTGGAAGTTCCAGACTACAGTGCTTTTGCGTGGACAAGAATGGCTCGATGTAGTTGAAGGCCGAAGTATAAAACCTGAAGAAAAGGCACAGAAATCTCTTTGGGAAAACAAGGATGCAAAGGCTCAGACCTTAATAGTCACAAGGATGACAGAAAATGTTATGTTGCACATTATATCCTGTTCTACTTCAGCGGAAATGTGGAAAAAGTTGCAGAGTGTTTATGAACAAAAGACGGAGACTAGCATTCACATTGTTCAACAGCGTTTTTTCCAGTACAAATACGAAAAAGGTACAGAAATGTTTGTGTTTTTGTCGAAAATCCAAGAAATGCAGAACCATTTAAAGCAAATGGGGGAAGAGATTTCTGAGAAATTTGTTATAACTAAAGTACTTAAGTCGCTGCCAGAAGAATATAAACATTTTGTGTCGGCTTGGGAATCTGCCCCTGATGATAAGCAAACCTTGGACAACTTAGTGGCCAGGTTATTGATGGAAGAAGAAAGGCTTATGGATAAGAATAATGAACATCAGCAAACTTCATCATCAACAGCTTTTTTAATGAAAAATAAAAAGACTGGGAAGTGTTTCAAATGTGGGAAAATAGGACATTTCCAGAACGAATGTAAGAACAATAAAAATAATAGTGAAAAGAACGTAGTTAAAAAATGTTTTTATTGCTATAAAGTTGGGCACAACAAAAGTGATTGCTGGTATAAGAAAGGAAAAGAGAAAAATGCATTTGTAGTACAACAAATACCTAAAAAACTATCAACAGTCAAAATGGTTGGTGGACACAGGTGCTAGTCAACATATGTGTCAAGATAAAAATCTGTTTTCGACATTTTCACAAGAAGTGTCACAAAAATCTGTGATAATAGGTGATGGTACTGAAATAAATGTTATTGGCTGCGGACAAGTGGAGCTAGAGGTATTCAATGGACACCAGTGGGTCGAGACAACCATAGATAATGTACTGTGTGTGCCAGACTTACAAATAAACTTGTTATCTGTGAATTGTACGGCAGACAAAGGTTATGTCATGTTGACAGATCAAAACATTTGCAAGTTTTTCAAGAATAATAAAGTATGTGCGGTAGCAAATCGTGTTGGAAATATGTATATAATGGATGTTCGTTATAAATATAAAAATTGCTTTGCAAATGTAACAACAGTTAAATCAAGTTTGATTGAATGGCATGAGAAACTTGTACACTAGAATATAAAGCAGGTGAAAAACGTGTTAGAGAGCAATAATATTAAAGTCTCGAGTAATTCTCTTCAGAATTGTCAAGGCTGCTTACAGGGTAAATCACACCGGCTGCCCTTTATGAACAGTGAGACAAAAACTGTTAAAACATGTGAATATGCCGATGTTTGCGGGCCGATGGAGGCAGTATCTGTAGGCGGGGCGAGGTATTTCTTGATTTTAAAACATGATTACTCTTGCTATAGAACTGTATACATTATTAAAAAGAAGGATGAAGTGATTAATTGTATTAAAGATTTTGTAAACAAAGCTGAAAATGTCACTTGTAACAAAATAATCACATTTAGAAGTGACAACGGATTAGAATTAATTAATAAGGCTGTGTCAACTTTGTTCTCAGACCGGGGTACAGTACACCAAACTTCTGTACCATACACGCCACAACAGAATGGCAAGGCGGAACGGGAGATAAGAACCCTGACAGAAGCGGCAAGGTCGATGCTGTGTGCCAAGAAGCTACCAAAAAAATTATGGGCAGAAGCAGTCAACACTGCAGCGTATGTTCTCAACAGAACCAGTAGAAGTAATGAACCAGGAAAAACACCGTATGAATTATGGACAGACAAACAATTTGATCTGAGTAACCAACATATTTTTGGTACGCCCGTATCTGTCCACATTCCAAAGGAAAAACGAAGAAAATGGGATTCCAAAGGAGAAAATGGAATCATGGTAGGGTACGGAGAAAATGTGAAAGGGTTTAGAATTTTTTATCCTGAAAAAAATGAAGTTCATATAAAGAGGGATGTTATTTTTCTGGAACCTGTCTTTCAGGAATGCATTATTTCAACGTAGATAAAATAATTGCCAATAAACCAAAATTTCATGGACCGTGAAATTACGGATAAAATAAAGATTTTTATGGTTGAAGAATTCTATTTTCTATAAAAATTTAAGTAAAAAGTAATTTTCTTTATAATATCATTATTTTAAGGTAAATAAAATAATTGCTAATAAACCAAAATTTCATGGACAGTGAAATTACGGATTAAATAAAGATTTTTATGGTTGAAGAATTCCATTTTTGAAACGAATTTAATCGATCATTATTTATTTAGTTAATGAATTTATTGCTTTGAAAACAAAAATTTCATTGAAAATGATAATACGGTTAAAATAAAGATATTTATGTTAAAAGATTTCCAATTTTTGAAAAAATTCTATTTTTCAATATATTTAGTAATATTCTTTTAAACCAGTTTTTTTTATGGAGAGTAATTTATTCCTTTACACCAACATTTCAAGAATAAAAATTATCGTTAAAAGAATAGTTTTTATGGTTGAAGAATTCCAATTTTTTGAAAAGAATTAAAGTTTGAAGTAATTTCTTTAAAAATCATTCTTTCATGAAAAGGGAAAATTTCATGGAAAATGAAATAACGGTTAAAATAAAGATTTTTATGGTTGAAGATTTTAATTTTTTTTTAAATTTTTAGTTAAAAGCAATTTTCTTTAAAATACCATTATTTCAAGGTAGATGAAATAAAAGCTACATACCAAGATTTCATGGACAATGTAATCACGGATAAAATATAGATTTTTATGTTTGAAAATTTCCATTTTTTGAAAAGAATTAAAGTTTGAAGTAATTTCTTTAAAAATCATTCTTTCATGAAAAGGGAAAATTTCATGGAAAATGAAATAACGGTTAAAATAAAGATTTTTATGGTTGAAGATTTTCATTTTTTTTTAAATTTTTAGTTAAAAGCAATTTTCTTTAAAATACCATTATTTCAAGGTAGATGAAATAATTGCTACATACCAAGATTTCATGGACAATGTAATCACGGATAAAATATAGATTTTTATGTTTGAAAATTTCCATTTTTTGAAAAGAATTTAAGGTTAAAGCTTTTTTTTTTGAAAAAAAACATTTTTTCATGGAAAGGGAAAATTTCATGGAAAATGAAATACTGTTAAAATAAAGATTTTTATGGTTGAAGAATTCCATTTTCTAAAAAAAATTTATTTTCAAGTAATTTTCTTTAAAATATCATTATTTCAAGGTAGATGAACTAATTGCTTATAAAACAAAATTTCATGGACAGTAAAATAACGGATAAAATATTGATTTTTATGGTTGAAGATTTCCATTTTCTAAAAAAATTTATGTGAAAAGTAATTTTCTTTAAAATATCATTATTTCAAGGTAGATGAAATAATTGCTAAAAAACCAAAATTTCATGAACAATGAAATTACGGATTAAATATAGATTTTTATGGTTGAAAATTTCCATTTTCTTAAAAAATTTATGTTAAAAGTAATTTGCTTTAAAATATCATAATTCCAAAGTAGATTAAAAAAATTGCTTATTAACCGAAATTTCATGGACAGTGAAATTACGGATAAAATATAGATTTTTATGGTTGAAGATTTCCATTTTCTAAAAAAAATTATGTTAAAAGTAATTTTCTATAAAATACCATTATTTCAAGGTAGATTAAATAATTGCTAGTAAACCAAAATTTCATGGACAGTGAAATTACAGATAAAATATAGATTTTTAATGGTTGAAGAATTCCATTTTTTGAAAAGAATTTAATCGATTATTATTTATTTAGTTAATGAATTTATTGCTTTGAAAACAAAAATTTCATTGAAAATGATAATACGGTTAAATTAAAGATATTTATGGTAAAAGATTTCCAATTTTTTTTTAAATTCTATTTTTCAATAAATTAAGTAATATTCGTATAAACCATTTTTTTTAAGGAGAGTAATTTATTCCTTTACACCAACATTTGAAGAATAAAAATTATGGTTAAAAGAAATGTTTTTATGGTTGAATAATTACAATTTTTTGAAAAAAATTTAAGTTTAAAGCAATTTCTTTAAAAAATCATTTTTTCATGAAAAGGGAAAATTTCATGGAAAATGAAATAACGGTTAAAATAAAGATTTTTATTGTTGAAGAATTTCATTTTTTTTTAATTTTTAGTTAATAGCAATTTCCTTCAAAACACCATTATTTTAAGGTAGACGAAATAATTGCTACGTAACAAGATTTCATGGACAATGAAATTACGGATAAAATATAGATTTTTTTGTTGAAAATTCCCATTTTCTTTTAAAAAATTATGTTAAAAGTAATTTTCTTTAAAATATCATTATTTCAAGGTAGATTAAATAATTGCTAATAAACCAAAATTTCATGGACAGTGAAATTACTGATAAAATATAGATTTTTATGGTTGTATAATTCCATTTTTTTAAAAGAATTTAATCGATTATTTATTAAGTTAATGAGTTTATTGCTTTGAAAACAAAAATTTCATTGAATTTGATTATACGGTTAAAATAAAGATATTTATGGTAAAAGATTTCCCATTTTTTTAAAAATTCTATATTTTAATAAATTTTGTAATATTCTTTTAAACGTTTTTTATGGGGATTAATTTATTCCTCTACACTTACCTTTTAAGAAAAATTAAATAACCGTTAAATGAAATATTTTTATTGTTGAAGAATTCCATTTTTTGAAAAGAAGTTACGTTTAAATCAATTTTCTTTAAAAAAAACATTTTTTCATGAAAAGGGAAAATTTCATGGAAAATGAAATAACGGTAAAAATATAGATTTTTGTGGATGAAGATTTCCTTTTTTCAAAAGATTTTAAGTTTAAAATAATTCTCGTCAAAATAACATTTTTTTAATGAATTTATTGTCTTTGAATCAAAATTTAATGGAAAATGAAATTACGGTTAAAAGACAGAATTTTTTGTTTGAAGAATTCCATTTTTTAAAGAATTTACGTTTAACTCAATATTCTTTAAAATAACCCTTGTCCGTGTTTAACGAATTTATTGCTTTTAAACCAAATTTTATGGAAAATGAAATAACGGTAAAAATAAAGATTTTTATGAATTAAGATATCCAGTTTTCAAGAAATTTTAAGTTTTCTTAATAACATTTTTACATGGTAAATTTTTTATGGTTAAAGAAATCCATTTTTTGAAAAGAATTAAAGTTAAAAGTTATTTTCTTTAAAAAAAAATAATTTTAAGGTAGACAAAATAATTGCTAATAAACCAAAATTTCATGGACAGTGAAATTACGGATAAAATATAGATTTTTTACGGTTGAAGAATTCCATTTTTTGAAAAGAATTTAATCGATTATTATTTATTTAGTTAATGAATTTATTGCTTTGAAAACAAAAATTTCATTGAAAATGATAATACGGTTAAATTAAAGATATTTATGGTAAAAGATTTCCAATTTTTTTTAAAATTCTATTTTTCAATAAATTAAGTAATATTCTTATAAACCATTTTTTTTAAGGAGAGTAATTTATTCCTTTACACCAACATTTGAAGAATAAAAATTATGGTTAAAAGAAATGTTTTTATGGATGAATAATTACAATTTTTTGAAAAGAATTTAAGTTTAAAGCAATTTCTTTAAAAAATCATTTTTTCATGAAAAGGGAAAATTTCATGGAAAATGAAATAACGGTTAAAATAAAGATTTTTATTGTTGAAGATTTTCATTTTTTTTAAATTTTTAGTTAATAGCAATTTCCTTCAAAATACCATTATTTTAAGGTAGACGAAATAATTGCTACGTAACAAGATTTCATGGACAATGAAATTACGGATAAAATATAGATTTTTTTGTTGAAAATTCCCATTTTCTTTTAAAAAATTATGTTAAAAGTAATTTTCTTTAAAATATCATTATTTCAAGGTAGATTAAATAATTGCTAATAAACCAAAATTTCATGGACAGTGAAATTACTGATAAAATATAGATTTTTATGGTTGTATAATTCCATTTTTTTAAAAGAATTTAATCGATTATTTATTAAGTTAATGAGTTTATTGCTTTGAAAACAAAAATTTCATTGAATTTGATTATACGGTTAAAATAAAGATATTTATGGTAAAAGATTTCCCATTTTTTTTAAAATTCTATATTTTAATAAATTTTGTAATATTCATTTAAACGTTTTTTATGGGGATTAATTTATTCCTTTACACTTACCTTTTAAGAAAAATTAAATAACCGTTAAATGAAATATTTTTATTGTTGAAGAATTCCATTTTTTGAAAAGAAGTTACGTTTAAATCAATTTTCTTTAAAAAAAACATTTTTTCATGAAAAGGGAAAATTTCATGGAAAATGAAATAACGGTAAAAATATAGATTTTTGTGGATGAAGATTTCCTTTTTTCAAAAGATTTTAAGTTTAAAATAATTTTCGTCAAAATAACATTTTTTTAATGAATTTATTGTCTTTGAATCAAAATTTAATGGAAAATGAAATTACGGTTAAAAGACAGAATTTTTTGTTTGAAGAATTCCATTTTTTAAAGAATTTACGTTTAACTCAATATTCTTTAAAATAACCCTTGTCCGTGTTTAACGAATTTATTGCTTTTAAACCAAATTTTATGGAAAATGAAATAACGGTAAAAATAAAGATTTTTATGAATTAAGATATCCAGTTTTCAAGAAATTTTAAGTTTTCTTAATAACATTTTTACATGGTAAATTTTTTATGGTTAAAGAAATCCATTTTTTGAAAAGAATTAAAGTTAAAAGTTATTTTCTTTAAAAAAAAATAATTTTAAGGTAGACAAAATAATTGCTAATAAACCAAAATTTCATGGACAGTGAAATTACGGATAAAATATAGATTTTTTACGGTTGAAGAATTCCATTTTTTGAAAAGAATTTAATCGATTATTATTTATTTAGTTAATGAATTTATTGCTTTGAAAACAAAAATTTCATTGAAAATGATAATACGGTTAAATTAAAGATATTTATGGTAAAAGATTTCCAATTTTTTTAAAAATTCTATTTTTCAATAAATTAAGTAATATTCTTATAAACCATTTTTTTAAGGAGAGTAATTTATTCCTTTACACCAACATTTGAAGAATAAAAATTATGGTTAAAAGAAATGTTTTTATGGATGAATAATTACAATTTTTTGAAAAGAATTTAAGTTTAAAGCAATTTCTTTAAAAAATCATTTTTTCATGAAAAGGGAAAATTTCATGGAAAATGAAATAACGGTTAAAATAAAGATTTTTATTGTTGAAGATTTTCATTTTTTTTTAATTTTTAGTTAATAGCAATTTCCTTCAAAATACCATTATTTTAAGGTAGACGAAATAATTGCTACGTAACAAGATTTCATGGACAATGAAATTACGGATAAAATATAGATTTTTTTGTTGAAAATTCCCATTTTCTTTTAAAAAATTATGTTAAAAGTAATTTTCTTTAAAATATCATTATTTCAAGGTAGATTAAATAATTGCTAATAAACCAAAATTTCATGGACAGTGAAATTACTGATAAAATATAGATTTTTATGGTTGTATAATTCCATTTTTTTAAAAGAATTTCATCGATTATTTATTAAGTTAATGAGTTTATTGCTTTGAAAACAAAAATTTCATTGAATTTGATTATACGGTTAAAATAAAGATATTTATAGTCAAAGATTTCCCATTTTTTTTTAAATTCTATATTTTAATAAATTTTGTAATATTCATTTAAACGTTTTTTATGGGGATTAATTTATTCCTTTACACTTACCTTTTAAGAAAAATTAAATAACCGTTAAATGAAATATTTTTATTGTTGAAGAATTCCATTTTTTTAAAAGAAGTTACGTTTAAATCAATTTTCTTTAAAAAAAACATTTTTTCATGAAAAGGGAAAATTTCATGGAAAATGAAATAACGGTAAAAATATAGATTTTTGTGGATGAAGATTTCCTTTTTTCAAAAGATTTTAAGTTTAAAATAATTTTCGTCAAAATAACATTTTTTTAATGAATTTATTGTCTTTGAATCAAAATTTAATGGAAAATGAAATTACGGTTAAAAGACAGAATTTTTTGTTTGAAGAATTCCATTTTTTAAAGAATTTACGTTTAACTCAATATTCTTTAAAATAACCCTTGTCCGTGTTTAACGAATTTATTGCTTTTAAACCAAATTTTATGGAAAATGAAATAACGGTAAAAATAAAGATTTTTATGAATTAAGATATCCAGTTTTCAAGAAATTTTAAGTTTTCTTAATAACATTTTTACATGGTAAATTTTTTATGGTTAAAGAAATCCATTTTTTGAAAAGAATTAAAGTTAAAAGTTATTTTCTTTAAAAAAAAATAATTTTAAGGTAGACAAAATAATTGCTAATAAACCAAAATTTCATGGACAGTGAAATTACGGATAAAATATAGATTTTTTACGGTTGAAGAATTCCATTTTTTGAAAAGAATTTAATCGATTATTATTTATTTAGTTAATGAATTTATTGCTTTGAAAACAAAAATTTCATTGAAAATGATAATACGGTTAAATTAAAGATATTTATGGTTAAAAGATTTCCAATTTTTTTAAAAATTCTATTTTTCAATAAATTAAGTAATATTCTTATAAACCATTTTTTTAAGGAGAGTAATTTATTCCTTTACACCAACATTTGAAGAATAAAAATTATGGTTAAAAGAAATGTTTTTATGGATGAATAATTACAATTTTTTGAAAAGAATTTAAGTTTAAAGCAATTTCTTTAAAAAATCATTTTTTCATGAAAAGGGAAAATTTCATGGAAAATGAAATAACGGTTAAAATAAAGATTTTTATTGATGAAGATTTTCATTTTTTTTTAATTTTTAGTTAATAGCAATTTCCTTCAAAATACCATTATTTTAAGGTAGACGAAATAATTGCTACGTAACAAGATTTCATGGACAATGAAATTACGGATAAAATATAGATTTTTTTGTTGAAAATTCCCATTTTCTTTTAAAAAATTATGTTAAAAGTAATTTTCTTTAAAATATCATTATTTCAAGGTAGATTAAATAATTGCTAATAAACCAAAATTTCATGGACAGTGAAATTACTGATAAAATATAGATTTTTATGGTTGTATAATTCCATTTTTTTAAAAGAATTTAATCGATTATTTATTAAGTTAATGAGTTTATTGCTTTGAAAACAAAAATTTCATTGAATTTGATTATACGGTTAAAATAAAGATATTTATGGTAAAAGATTTCCCATTTTTTAAAAAATTCTATATTTTAATAAATTTTGTAATATTCATTTAAACGTTTTTTATGGGGATTAATTTATTCCTTTACACTTACCTTTTAAGAAAAATTAAATCACCGTTAAATGAAATATTTTTATTGTTGAAGAATTCCATTTTTTGAAAAGAAGTTACGTTTAAATCAATTTTCTTTAAAAAAACATTTTTTCGTGAAAAGGGAAAATTTCATGGAAAATGAAATAACGGTAAAAATATAGATTTTTTTGGATGAAGATTTCCTTTTTTCAAAAGATTTTAAGTTTAAAATAATTCTCGTCAAAATAACATTTTTTTAATGAATTTATTGTCTTTGAATCAAAATTTAATGGAAAATGAAATTACGGTTAAAAGACAGAATTTTTTGTTTGAAGAATTCCATTTTTTAAAGAATTTACGTTTAACTCAATATTCTTTAAAATAACCCTTGTCCGTGTTTAACGAATTTATTGCTTTTAAACCAAATTTTATGGAAAATGAAATAACGGTAAAAATAAAGATTTTTATGAATTAAGATATCCAGTTTTCAAGAAATTTTAAGTTTTCTTAATAACATTTTTACATGGTAAATTTTTTATGGTTAAAGAAATCCATTTTTTGAAAAGAATTAAAGTTAAAAGTTATTTTCTTTAAAAGAAAATAATTTTAAGGTAGACAAAATAATTGCTAATAAACCAAAAATTCATGGACAGTGAAATTACGGATAAAATATAGATTTTTTACGGTTGAAGAATTCCATTTTTTGAAAAGAATTTAATCGATTATTATTTATTTAGTTAATGAATTTATTGCTTTGAAAACAAAAATTTCATTGAAAATGATAATACGGTTAAATTAAAGATATTTATGGTAAAAGATTTCCAATTTTTTTTAAAATTCTATTTTTCAATAAATTAAGTAATATTCTTATAAACCATTTTTTTTAAGGAGAGTAATTTATTCCTTTACACCAACATTTGAAGAATAAAAATTATGGTTAAAAGAAATGTTTTTATGGATGAATAATTACAATTTTTTGAAAAGAATTTAAGTTTAAAGCAATTTCTTTAAAAAATCATTTTTTCATGAAAAGGGAAAATTTCATGGAAAATGAAATAACGGTTAAAATAAAGATTTTTATTGATGAAGATTTTCATTTTTTTTTAATTTTTAGTTAATAGCAATTTCCTTCAAAATACCATTATTTTAAGGTAGACGAAATAATTGCTACGTAACAAGATTTCATGGACAATGAAATTACGGATAAAATATAGATTTTTTTGTTGAAAATTCCCATTTTCTTTTAAAAAATTATGTTAAAAGTAATTTTCTTTAAAATATCATTATTTCAAGGTAGATTAAATAATTGCTAATAAACCAAAATTTCATGGACAGTGAAATTACTGATAAAATATAGATTTTTATGGTTGTATAATTCCATTTTTTTAAAAGAATTTAATCGATTATTTATTAAGTTAATGAGTTTATTGCTTTGAAAACAAAAATTTCATTGAATTTGATTATACGGTTAAAATAAAGATATTTATGGTAAAAGATTTCCCATTTTTTAAAAAATTCTATATTTTAATAAATTTTGTAATATTCATTTAAACGTTTTTTATGGGGATTAATTTATTCCTTTACACTTACCTTTTAAGAAAAATTAAATCACCGTTAAATGAAATATTTTTATTGTTGAAGAATTCCATTTTTTGAAAAGAAGTTACGTTTAAATCAATTTTCTTTAAAAAAACATTTTTTCGTGAAAAGGGAAAATTTCATGGAAAATGAAATAACGGTAAAAATATAGATTTTTGTGGATGAAGATTTCCTTTTTTCAAAAGATTTTAAGTTTAAAATAATTCTCGTCAAAATAACATTTTTTTAATGAATTTATTGTCTTTGAATCAAAATTTAATGGAAAATGAAATTACGGTTAAAAGACAGAATTTTTTGTTTGAAGAATTCCATTTTTTAAAAAATTTACGTTTAACTCAATATTCTTTAAAATAACCCTTGTCCGTGTTTAACGAATTTATTGCTTTTAAACCAAATTTTATGGAAAATGAAATAACGGTAAAAATAAAGATTTTTATGAATTAAGATATCCAGTTTTCAAGAAATTTTAAGTTTTCTTAATAACATTTTTACATGGTAAATTTTTTATGGTTAAAGAAATCCATTTTTTGAAAAGAATTAAAGTTAAAAGTTATTTTCTTTAAAAAAAAATAATTTTAAGGTAGACAAAATAATTGCTAATAAACCAAAATTTCATGGACAGTGAAATTACGGATAAAATATAGATTTTTTATGGTTGAAGAATTCCATTTTTTGAAAAGAATTTAATCGATTATTTTTTATTTAGTTAATGAATTTATTGCTTTGAAAACAAAAATTTCATTGAAAATGATAATAAGGTTAAAATAAAGATATTTATGGTAAAAGATTTCCAATTTTTTTAAAAATTGTATTTTTCAATAAATTAATTAAAATTCTAATAAACCTTTTTTTAAGGAGAGTTATTTATTCCTTAACACCAACATTTGAAGAATAAAAATTATGGTTAAAAGAAATGTTTTTATGGATGAATAATTACAATTTTTTGAAAAGAATTTAAGTTTAAAGCAATTTCTTTAAAAAAACATTTTTTCATGAAAAGGGAAAATTTCATGGAAAATGAAATAACGGTTAAAATAAAGATTTTATTGTTGAAGATTTCCATTTTTTTTTAATTTTTAGTTAATAGCAATTTTCTTCAAAATACCATTTTTTCAAGGTAGACGAAATAATTGCTACGTAACAAGATTTAATGGACAATGAAATTACGGATAAAATATAGATTTTTATGGTTGAAAATTCCCATTTTCTTTAAAAAAATAATGTTAAAAGTAATTTTCTTTAAAATACCATTATTTCAAGGTAGATAAAAAATTGCTCATTAACCAAAATTTCATGGACATTGAAATTTCGGATAAAATATAGATTTTTATGGTTGAAGATTTCCATTTTCTAAAAAAATTTAAGTTAAAGTAATTTTCTTTAAAATATCATTATTTCAAGGTAGATTTAATAATTGCTAATAAACCAAAATTTCATGGACAGTGAAATTACTGATAAAATATAGATTTTTATGGTTGATTAATTCCATTTTTTGAAAAGAATTTAATCGATTATTTATGTAGTTAACGAGTTTATTGCTTTGAAAACAAAAATTTCATTGAATTTGATTATACGGTTAAAATAAAGATATTTATGGTAAAAGATTTCCAATTTTTTTAAAAATTCTATATTTTAATAAATTTTGTAATATTCTTTTAAACGTTTTTTATGGAGATTAATTTATTCCTTTACACCAACCTTTTGAGAAAAATTAAATTACAGTTAAAAGAAATATTTTTATGGTTGAAGAATTCCATTTTTTGAAAAGAAGTTACGTTTAAAGCAATTTTCTTTAAAAAAACATTTTTTCATGAAAACGGAAAATTTCATGGAAAATGAAATAACGGTTAAAATAAAGATTTTTGTGGATGAAGATTTCCATTTTTCAAAAGATTTTAAGTTTAAAATAATTTTCGTCAAAATAACATTTTTTTAATGAATTTATTGTTTTTGAATCAAAATTTAATGGAAAATGAAATTACGGTTAAAAGACAGAATTTTTTGTTTGACGAATTCCATTTTTTAAAGAATTTACGTTTAACTCAACATTCTTCAAAATAACCGTCCGTGTTTAACGAATTTATTGCTTTTAAACCAAATTTTATGGAAAATGAAATAACGGTTAAAATAAAGATTTTTATGAATGAAGATATCCATTTTTCAAGAAATTTTAAGTTTTCTTAATAACATTTTTACATGGAAAATTTTTTATGGTTAAAGAAATCCATTTTTTGAAAAGAATTAAAGTTAAAAGTTATTATCTTTAAAAAAACATAATTTTAAGGTAGATAAAATAATTGCTAATAAACCAATGTTTCATGGACAGTGAAATTACGGATAAAATAAAGATTTTTATGGTTGAAGAATTCCATTTTTTGAAAAGAATTAAATTGATTATTATTTATTTAGTTAATGAATTTATTGCTTTGAAAACAAAAATTTCATTGAAAATGATAATACGGTTAAAATAAAGATATTTATGGTTAAAGATTTCCAATTTTTTTTTAAATTCTATGTTTGAATAACTTAAGTAATTTTCTTTTTAACCTCTTTTTTTATGGAGAGTAATTTATTCCTTTATATCAACATTTCAAGATTAAAAATTACGGTTAAAAGAAATGTTTTTATGGTTGAAGAATTCCATTTTTTAAAAAGAATTTAAGTTTAAAGCAATTTTCTTTAAGAAAAAATTTTTTCATGGAAAGGGAAAATTTCATGGTAAATGAAATAACGTTTAAAATACAGATTTTTATGTTTGAAGATTTTCATTTTTTTTTAATTTTTAGTTAACAGCAATTTTCTTTCAAATACCATTCTTTCAAGGTAAATGAAATAATTGCTTACATACCAAGATTTCATGGACAATGAAATTACGGAAAAAATAAAGATTTTTATGGTTAAGAATTCCATTTTTTGAAAAGAATTTAAGGTTAAAGCTTTTTAAAAAAAAAAACATTTTTTCATGGAAAGGGAAAATTTCATGGAAAATGAAATACTGTTTAAAATAAAGATTTTTATATTTGGAGAATAAAATTTTCAAAAAAAAATTATTTTTAAGTAATTTACTTTAAAATACCGTTTTTTCAAGGTAGATAAAATAATTGCTAATAAACCAAAATTTCATGGACAGTAAAATAACGGATAAAATATAGATTTTTATGGTTGAAGATTTCCATTTTTTTTTTAAATTTAAGTGTAAAGCACTTTTCTTAAAATTATATTTATTATGGTTAATAAATTAATTGCCTTTAGACCAAGATTTCATACAAAATCAAAGAACGGTTACAAGACAGATTTTAACGGTTGAAAAATTGCATTAATTTAAATAATTTAAGTAATATTTTTTTTAATCAAATTTCTTTAGGGGGATAATTTATGCCTTTAACACCAAAATTTAATGGAAAATGAAATTACGGTTAAAATATAGATTTTTATGGATCAATATTTCCATTTTTTAAAAGAATTTTAGTGTAAAGCAATTTTCTTCAAAATAACATTTTTTCATGGTTAATGAATTTATTGCCTTTAAACCAAAATTTCATGGTAAATGAAATAACGGTTAAAAAAAAAAAAATTATGTTTGAAGAAATCTATTTTTTTTAAGAATTTAAGTTTACATCAATTTTTTTTAAAATAACATTTTTCCGTGTTTACCGAATTTATTAATTTCATGGAAAATGAAATACGGTTAAAATATAGATTTTTATGCATGAAGATATCCATTTTCAAAAGATTTTAAGTTTGAAGCAATTTTCTTCAAAATAACATTATTTCGTGGTTAATGAATTTATTGCCTTTAAACCAAAATATCACGGAAAATGAAATTACGGTTAATTAATTTTCATCAAAACTATTTTTGCACGGCGAGGTCATTTACCACCTGATTTTAATGCACGACGGACATTTTCACGGAAAATGTCTTTTTTTAAGGGAAAGTTTATTTTCATAAAAATTTTTTTTGCACGGCGAGGTTCTTTACCACGAAAATCTGTTTTTTTTTAGAAAACGGACTTTGACAGGGAAACTCAACGAAAAGTTTTTTTCATGAAAACAACTTTTGGACGGCGGGGTCATTTACCACGAAAATCTTTTTATTATGCGAAACCGACGTTTTCACGGAAACTGTCTTTTTTAACGGAAGCATGACGGACATTTTCACGGTAACTGTCTTTTTCAACTGAAAGGTAATTTTCATAAAAACGTTTTTTGGACGGCGGGGTCATTTACCACGATATCATTTTTTTCCACGGAAGTGTTATTTTCATCAAAACCGTTTTTGCACCGCGAAGTCATTTGCACACGCAGGCGGTATTTTTTCGACGGAAAGTTTATTTTCATAAACTGATTTTGGACGGCGAGGTCATTCTGTCTTTTTCCGGCACGGAATCTGTCTTTTTTTGACGAAATGGTTTTTTTCATAAAAACGATTTTCGTGGTAAATGACAGTTTTTGTGAAAATGTCATTTTCCACGAAAATCACTTTTTTTTCACAGAAAATATTTTTTTCCAACTGAAAAGTCATTTTCATAAAAAACTGTCATTTACCACGAAAATCATTGTTTTTTGCAAAACCGACATTAAGACGGAATCTGTCTTTTTTGACGGATTGGTTTTTTTCATAAAACTGTCATTTACCACGATTATCGTGAAAATGTCATTTGCCACGAAAATCGTTTTTACGAAAAAAACCATTCCGTCAAAAAAAGACAGATTCTGTCTAAACGTCGGTTTTGCAAAAAACAACGATTTTTGTGGTAAATGACAGTTATTGTGAAAATGACTTTCCAGTTGGAAAAAAATGTTTTCTGTGTAAAAAAAGGGATTTTCGTGGAAAATAACATCGCCGTCGAAAAAAAGTTATTAAGAAAGCAAACCTTCAGTTTAAATAAGAGTTTTCGTGTTAATGTCGGTTTCCGCTAAAAAAAGGATTTTCATGGTAAATGACCCCGCCGTCCAAAAACGGTTTTATGTAAGTTAACTTTCAATTGAAAATTGACAGTTTCAGTGAAAATATCCGTCATGCATAAAAATCAAA